>CAMZMU010000020.1:72381637-72667769 GCA_947311845.1 Poa pratensis
CTATTCACTAAATTTCTAAAATAAAATAAAGGACGCACGTTAGAATGCCATGTGCTCCTGAAACATATAGGGAGATGCACATAATTGGCAACAAAAGGAGTTTCAAACACCATAGAGAAAACAAAAGTTATATGTAAATATATAAAACATTAAAAAAAAACTTGAATTTAGGTCGCGACTATCAATTGATTAGGGTTTGCACCGGCGGGAAGATCGTGAGACATGTGGTCTCCTCGTCGGTTCTCTAGGAGGAGTGGTCGTCTCGGAGTCTTGGATCTCTACAAAGGAGGCTCCGTGTATGAAAAGTTTTCCAGCATCACATAAAAAGGCAACAATGGTCGACAACCCTGAGTCTGGAACACTCGAGAACAAGGCCGAGCAACCCGTATTTTATAAAAGAAATCAAAAGGAAATAAATGAAGAGGAAACAACCGATGAGTAGCCTTGCAATGTGATGTGATTCTAGCCTTTTTATTACCTATTGTTGCACGACATGATTCTGGTCTTCCATTGCCTTTTGTGCTCACATGTTTGCGTTTCGAATGGGATGGGAGAGGGTTGATACGGGATGAGGGATCGCAATTTTATGCAATCTCTTTTTCAAATAAAGAGATATTTTTGAGCAATGTTGGGGATATCTCTTATCAGGAACTTATCGGTCGACTCAAGATAAGGGGTAAATCGGCCGGTTTATCGGCATATCGACCGATTTATCTTATCGGTCAGACACCGAGAAGCGATAAATCGGCGGATTTATCAGAATATTGAAAGATATCTTGAACAGTGTTTGTGAGAAAATCCAAGTGATAGTATTGTAAATGCACGTAAATTTTGAGTAGTATCTAGACTCTCATGTTTGCTTAATTGATGCAAAGTTGGTCTCTTGGGTCACTAAATAAAAGTACACAACCATAAGAACTCATAGCAATATACTCTGTGACGGTGTATATGTATGGTTACTTGTCTGGACCGTTTATTTTTATTTTGCCTGTAACTTTCTTACGGCCAGTTTTCTAAGTATTTGGATCAATATCCAATCATCTCCAGGTTTATATCACTTCCTATATATAACACAAGGAATAAAATTGCACTAGCATCATACCAAAGTTGCCCAATTTTAAAGGGTACAATTTCAGTCATGCTTGTTTTACGCAATTTAAGACGCCTGTTTAACTAAATATTAAAAAAACACCAATAGCTTGATACAGGAGAAATAGACGAGAAAGACCCATTCCCTAATAAGAAGTGTGCAATTTGAGACTAGCAAATCACATATTTATGTCAACACATCATTCTACAATGCAACTTTATGCATTTTTTTAAGTTATTTGAGAACTTTATGACTTTAACTAATTGCATAAATACACAAGATGATGTTGAGAAGGCTGAATCCACTTTACGACTATTATGGCAGCTACTAATACATATCTTCCTATTAAATGCACACGTAAATGTGTCCCTCTAATATTGAGATGATATAAATAAAATCACATGAGAACACTTTGGTGTAATTTACGTAGAGAAGAAACCATGCATGCCAAGTTGTTTCCTAATGGGGTGTACCAATGGGCTTGGAAGGCATCGAGAATTTGGTTACAACAAAATGTCCTTGCTGGCCTAAACATAACCTGTATAACTTAGTGAGTCCATGGTGCAAGCAAACTGATGTTGAACTGAAGGATATCGGTGATATGTGCTCAATTACGTCTTCGGAATGTCTTGCGTGAGCACAAGGGAGCAAGGAGGCAGGTTATTAAGACGTGGCAAGAACTTGAGAAACTACTTGTTATGTTGGCTTGTTCCTAGTTACAAAATCCCAAAACAGAGCTAGCAAAACTATTTTTACTCGTACATGATTTACATATGTACAAAATTTGGTTGAATTATGTCACATGTTTGGTACAGTAGTAAGTAATGAAGCTTGAAGAGAAGATACTTTGTGATGGTGTGTATGTATGTTGATTTGTTGGGATTATTGTATTTTGGCTACAACTTCCTACATGATCGTCATTTTTGTAAGCCTTTGGATCAATATCCAATCACCTCCATCTTTATGTCACTTCACATATATATAACACAAGGAATAAATTTGCACAAGCATTGTACTAAAGTTTCACAGTTTCAAAACATACAATTTCAGTCATGCTTGTTATATGCAATTTAAGCTGTATGTTTAAATGTAAAATAGAAAATGCGCTATTATTTTGATACATGAGAAATAGGCGAGGAAGATCGATATCGTAACTAGAAGTGTGTATGTCGGGGGGTTACCCCCGGGTAGGGTAAAGATGAGGTAAAGGCATGTAAGATTAAGGCAGTAAGCTGTCCGAGGTGAAATTGAGCAAGGACGCAGGAGGCGTCATCCGACGTAAGGTGTACGTCTGAGGTATATTCTCCGAGGTATATCCTCCGAGGTATCAACCTCGGGGCAGTCAGCTAGCTACCACAGGAATAAGGTATTCTCTACCGAGGTATAGGATCAGGAGTGTTATCCGAGGTTGGCAGCAAGGATCGAGGCATGTCAGAGAGGTCACGGGCGCCGCAGAGCTCGTAGCCCGAGCTTCAGAGGACGGCGAGGTCCGTCCACGGGTTTCCCGGAAGCTCGGGGCCTAGGAGCTGACTTGGCTATTTCGGGAAAGGTCTACAGGCTAGACCTCGGCAGGCTACTGAAGTATGACCGGAAGAGGAAAGCTAGGCCTGGCTGGCCTGACAGTCCGGCCGT
The DNA here is from genome assembly GCA_947311845.1 of Poa pratensis. Lineage (NCBI taxonomy): Eukaryota > Viridiplantae > Streptophyta > Magnoliopsida > Poales > Poaceae > Poa > Poa pratensis. Next base: position 72,384,360 of record CAMZMU010000020.1, read on the forward strand.
TGAGCTGGCAGGAGGCAGAGGCTTGTCTTCTACCTTTTGGCCATGCCATTGTGTAGGCAGGGGTAAAAATGTACTTCGGCCTATGTATATATGCGGCATCTCTACCTCCAGGGAGGAGGACGGCAAAAACCCTAGCTCATTTCCCCCTTCGTAGTTTCACCTTCTACCTCGAGCTCTCACTTTGGTAGCATCATACAGCTCGAGGAGCACCTTGTACCTGAGAACACACTGATATATTGAGAGAGGCAAGGCAGGAGTAGGGGTTTTACTTCCTCACGAAGGCCCCGAACCTGGGTACATCGTGGTGTCTTTTGTGTTCTTGGCTTTCTTGGTTTCTTGTTCATGTTCTTGTGGTTTCTTGCATGTTCTTGCTTGTGCACGTCTTGAGTGCATAAACCCTCCCCGGATTCCCCCAACGACCATTCGGCCCCAACTAAGCCATACCCATGGCATCTGCCGTGATCCCACCACGACAGTTGGCGCCCACCGTGGGGCAGATTGAGGCGTTGGGTGGAGTTTCCATCCGGACGGGCTCCTCTGAGTGTGTTCTTTCTGGCCTTGTTACCAAGATCGGCGAGTTCGCCTTTGTGAGCGACAATGCGGGGTGCTTCGCCGGCAAGCCTTTCCCCACCGATGGCTTCCTCATGATGCTCGGCAGCTTCCCCACATACGTTGCTGTCGAGGTGGTTCGCGAGTACCCGGAGCAGGTGCTCGTGGACGACGAAACTCCTCTCCTGGCGGCTTTGGGCCGGCGTGTCACTCGCCCTCCGAGGTGTGTGGAGGTGATGATGGCTGGTACCAGCCTGCAGCTAGCAAGGCAGATGCTGGCAAGGTCGCGCTAGCCGAGGTGGAGGCGACGCCAACCGCGCTGCCTGAGAAATCAGGTCGGACGGCGAAGTTTCCGTACGAGAAACCTAGTCAGAATGAGCAGTTGGGCATGCCAAGGGAAGAAGTTCCCTTAGAAGCTATCGTTGATAGGTTAGCTCGGCCACTCGCAGTAGAGGCAAGTGTGGAGCATACGGTGGCCGGGTTAGAGGCAGAGCGCCAGAGGGTGCTGAGAGAAGCTCGGTTGCTGGCCGAGGCTAAGCAGCAGTTCGATATGGAGCAGAAGGAGTACAATGCTGCACATGGTATAGAGGATGGTTTTACTCCGGTTGTGCGGCGTAAGAAAGCTGCTCTGCTCAACCGAGGCAAGGACCTCTATGGGAGATGGCTAGGGCTGCAGTCTCGGGCTCGAGTAAGGCAACAAGTAGCAGGTCGGCTACTGGTAGGCCGGTGTATAGTTCACCAGCTAAGAACCTTAGAGCAGCCGAAGCAGTAAGGGCCGGGCTATCGGAGTTGACCGGAGATGCATGGCGTGAGCAGCAGAAGCGGCTCAATGAGTTAGTGCATGTGGCCAGCAAGCAAAATGAAGCCCTCCGCAAGGCCGGGCTTGGCGGTTCGCAGGCGGTCCATTCGATTAGGCCAGTTAGCCAGGGGTCCAAGGGGCAAGCCTCGTCTCCACACGTCGGAGGAGCCGATCGTGCCCGGAGTGTCACTTCAGGTCGGAACAAGGAGATGCAGCTGCAAGTGTACGATCCGGTGTTAGCTGGGAAGCAAAAGGTCGGCAACGCTAGCCGAGCCAATGGAGACCCCGGCCCAGGTGATGCAAGCCGAGCTAAGGCCGTTCAGCTCAGGGAAATCAGAACGGTGGGCAAGCAGCGTCGGCTGGCCGAGGTAAACCACCTCAGCCCCCGAGGCATCAGCAGCAACCCCGGCCGCAGGAGCAGTATCAGCAAGAGCCGGAGTATGTTCCGCAGCCGAAGAACGTCGGTCGAGGTGGCGACCGATATGATGATGGAAATTCAGCCATGGAGCGGGCTGGATTCTATAGAGTGGATGGTGCATTGGGAGACGTATCGGAGCTCGGACGTTGCCTACAGGTGATGCGCGCTACAAGCTAGATCGGATTTACATGTCCGAGAATTGGAGAGGAAGGCCCTCCTGGTCCGGCGTGTTTTGGACCTCGGATCATGAAGGAACCACCTCCACCAGTGTCTCAGTTTCAGTTGGGTCGGAGTACCAGGCCGTACAATGGGAGCACCAAGCCGCAAGATTGGCTAGCTGATTATGTTTCAGCAGTATACATTGCGGGGGGCAATCGCCGATGGGCGGTCCGGTATCTCCCGCACATGTTGGAAGGTCCTGCTCGGATCTGGCTGAACAATTGCCGGAGAATAGCATCGATTGCTGGCTGGATTTAGAGGAGGCATTCAATAGCAACTTCGCCAGCACTTACAGGAGGCCAAACCGACCTCAGCTTTTGCAGGCGTGCAAGCAGGAGGACAATGAGACTGACCGAGAATTCTTGACTCGGTGGAGCAATGTTCGGAACTCCTGTGAGGGAGTTATCGAAGCACAGGCTATAGCGTGGTTTGCTGATGGATGTCGGTATGGTAGCATGTTGTGGCAGAGGCTCCAGAGAGATATGCCAAAGACTCTGGCCGAGACGATTCGGATAGCTGATTCCTATGCCCTTGGCGATCCGATGCAGCCTCTGCTGGATGGGAATGCCCGGAACAGGAGGAATCCGATGAACAACCGCAACAACGGACCGAGGTTTGATAACCGTCAAGAGTTCGGGCAGAAGAGGAGAGAACCAGATTTCCAAGTCAATGCTGTAAACCCAAGTCAGTCCGGACCTGGAGGCGCCCAGAAACCGAAGACTGAGGGTCAGGCGTGGACTCCGAACCAGAACCAGAATCAGGGAGGTGGTGCGAAGCAGTGGCAGGAGGCCGGACCACCTGTGACTTACGAGTCATTGGTGAATGGACCATGTATCTATCATGGCAGGAATGGCAGAACACCCAACCATACCACTCTGCAGTGTAGTTTTCATCACCGAACCGCTGCAGAAGGGGCGAAAGCTGGGGCAAACCGGAGTGGGCCACCGAACCAATGGCGTAGACCTCAATATCCGAACACGCAGCAGCAGCATAAGCCGACCATAGCGGCGCAGAATCAGAGCTTAACCGGAGCAAATTCAACCCCGGTGCATGCGGCCCAAAACCAGAAGACGGTGCAGGCGAAACCGGTGAATGCAGTGAGTGCCCAGGGCAACAACAACAACGGTGGTGCCGGCCAAAGCCAAACGTGGTCCTTTGAGAATCAGAGGTATGAGAACCCCGGTAATGATTATAGGGAAGTACATCAGAGCTACGTGGTGTTTGTGACTGAGTCAACTGATAAGAAGAGTATGCTGAGGCGTGCCAAGGAGGTGAATGCAGTAACTCCGGCGGTGGTGAAATACATGAACTGGTCCGAGCAAGAGATCACTTGGAGCAGGCAAGATACACCTCGGATCATGCCGAGCCCTGGAAACTATGCACTGGTGGTGGATCCGACGTTTTGTGGGCCGACCAACAATGTGAGATTCACCCGAGTCTTGGTGGACAATGGGAGTGCCATAAATATCATGTACCGAGACACAATGGTCAAGCTGGGATACTCACCGAACCAGTTGCAGCCTAGCAGCTGTACATTTCACGGTATTGTGCCCGGGGTCTCTTGTGCACCTATGGGAAAGATTTGGGTCGACGTGGGTTTTGGTACCCGAGATAACAGCCGAGTTGAAAGTCTTGAGTTCGAGGTTGTGGACTTGCAGAGCCCTTACCATGCCTTGCTGGGAAGGCCAGCCTTGGCCAAGTTCATGATCTCCACTCATGTGGCTACCTAAAGATGAAAATGCCGGGGCCCAAGGGAATAATAACCATTTCTGGTGACTACAAGAAGGCTATGCAATGTGCCTCGGCGGGATCTAGTTTAGCCGAGTCCTTGGTGATCGCGGCGGAGAAGAAGCAACTTCAGAAGGTGGTGGCAATGGCGCAGTCTACTCAGCTCGGCATGTCCGGACTAATTACTCCGGACATGAGCGCTTCATTCGAGGTGCCCAAGGAGACCAAGAAAATCCCGCTGGACTCGGAGAACCCGGAGCGTTTCGCCATCATTGGTACTGGCATGGACGAGAAATAGGAAAGCGCGCTCTGTCACTTCCTCCGTGAGAATCGGGACATTTTTGCATGGTCGGCTAAAGACCTGCCAGGTGTTCCGAGGGAGTTGGCAGAGCACTCTTTGTTTGTTCGGCCAGAGGTGAAACCAGTGCGTCAACCGACGCGGCGGCTCTCAGATGACCGAAGAAAGGTGGTACTCGAAGAACTGGCGAAGTTACTGGCTGCAGGCTTCATCATGGAAGTGCTGCATCCGGACTGGATATCTAATCCAGTCCTCGTGGAGAAAAAGAAGGACGAACCGGCGGTAGTCAAGGTGTGGCGCATGTGCATTGACTTCACCAACCTGAACAAGGCGTGCCCGAAGGATCCCTTTCCTTTACCTCGGATTGATCAAGTGATCGATTCTACGGCTGGATGTGAGCTGTTGTCTTTTATTGATGCATATTCTGGTTTTCACCAGATCCCACTGAACACTGATGATCAAATAAAGACTGCCTTTATTACCCCGTACGGGGCGTATTGCTATCGTGTCATGTGTTTCGGTTTGAGAAATGCCGGGGCAACTTATCAAAGGTGTATGCAGAAGTGCTTACATTCTCAAATGGGCAAGAATGTGCAAGTGTATGTCGATGACATTGTTATCAAAACTAAAAAGAAGCATACTCTCATCGAAGACCTCGAAGAGACATTTGCAAATTTAAGAAAGTATCGGTTGAAACTTAACCCGGACAAGTGCACCTTTGGTGTCCCGGCTGGAAAATTGCTCGGTTTCCTCGTATCGAGCCGAGGTATAGAAGTTAACCCGGCTAAGATCCGAGCTATCGAAAGAATGAAGTTGCCGAACTGTTTAAAAGATGTGCAGAAGTTCACGGGATGCCTTGCATCTTTAAGTCGGTTTGTAAGTCGGCTAGGAGAAAAAGCCTTACCATTGTATCAACTTATGAAGAAAAGTACCAGTTCGAAAGGATCGAGGTGAAGCCAATCCGAAAGGTGGATGGTCATACGGCAGTGACCTTTTTGAAGGAAATAATCCTGAGATATGGATATCCTCATAGTATCATTACAGACAACGGCACGAACTTTGCTGTCGGAGAGTTTGCTCGGTTCTGCATGAGTAAGGGAATTCGACTTGATGTAGCCTCGGTGGCTCACCCACAGGCTAATGGGCAAGTAGAAAGGTCAAATGCATTGGTATTGGCCGGAATCAAAGCTCGGCTAGTAGAACCACTGTTGAAAACACCGGGGTGTTGGATCGATGAGATACCAGCAGTTCTGTGGGGTTTAAGGACCACACCGAACAGATCAACAGGCTATACGCCATTCTTCATGGTCTATGGGCCGAGGCAATGCTGCCAACCGACATTGAATATGATGTGCCCAGAGTGGCAATGTACACAGAAGCCGAGGCTAAAGAAGCTCGGGAAGATGCTGTAGATCTGCTTGAGGAAGCAAGAGAATTGGCCTTATCTCGGTCAGCAATATATCAGCAGGGTCTCCGACGCTATCAAAGTCGGCATGTAAAACCCCGAAAGTTTAATGAAGGAGATCTAGTGCTGAGGCTTGTTCAGCGCAGCAAAGGTAGGCACAAGTTGTCACCTCCATGGGAGGGACCATACATTGTGAGCCGAGCTTTGCACAATGATTCGTACTATCTTATAGATGCACAGGAGCCAAGGGGAGATGGGCTGGATAGACCCGATGCGGAGCTTCAGCGTCCATGGAATGTAGCTCTACTCCGACCCTTCTACTGTTGAAGGAAGTAATGTATGTACCTCGGCTGATCTTTAATAAAAACCTCGGCACCTTGAAAATGAGCTCGGGGACTGCCTCGCTATTATGCATGCTTGTTTTATGTTTGTACTTCTTTTTCGTTCGTATGCCGGACTATTTTGAACCTCGTCTCAAACTTCAAGTACTGTGTGCTATGTAACTAATCTTGTGACTCGACTGACGAACGCCAGCATGGCAGTCAAGAGCAAAGATGAAAGAACATGGGAAACATGAAAATGAACTCGGAGACTCGGTCCGAAAAGACAGTTCGGCATATGTCGTTTACTAACCCCTGTTTTTACTTCTTTTTTAGGTCGGATGACTTTGAACTATACCTCGGAATTTACTAAGTACTGTATGCTATGAACAACAATCTTGTGACTCGACTGTCGAACGCCAGAATGGCAGACAAGAGCAGAGACTGCCAACTATAGTAAACACGAAAGTGAACTCGGGCACTTGTTCAAAAGGATTCGATATAAAGCCTAGAAAAGCATGGTTCGAATAAGCATGATAGTAACAGAGGTAGCAAAAGGAACTACTTAAGTTTGATTACATCTGCGTCCCGGCATACCGGGGATTTAATGAAGTTCTCTGGCCAACCATAAGTTCAGGTCGAGGCATCAGGAATTACGTCGGCAGCAGCCGATGCAGCAGGGATTTCGTCCGGAGCCGAGGTAGCCTGGGAAGTGCTGGCAACGTCGGCAGTAACCTCGGCATCAGGTTGTGGAGAAGCCTCGGTTTCTGCTTCGCGGGTTTCCCCGTCGTCACCTTGCTCGGCCTCGACATCGGATTCTGTTTCGTATTCCTCGTCTTCTGGCTCGTAATCCTCGGCGTCGGAGTAGGTGTCTCCTTCGCTCAAGTTCTTTGTGTTGGCATATCCAGCAAAGAAGGCAGCCATCTTTTCGCGGCGCTTGATGAGAATTGGGTCCGAAGACCAGGGCGAGCCTCGGCGAAGAGTGTCCATCTTCTCGAGGTCGATCTTCTCGCACCAAGTCATGATGAATTTGAGAGCGGCATCAGCTCCAGCGCGAGCTGAAGATGAACGCCACTCTCGGAGTCTTTGTTCCGCTTCACGAAGCTTGGCGGCGAGCTCGGGCGTAGATTTGGGAGCGTCGGCAAGAGGCCATAAGGCTCGGAAAGCAGACAGACCTGCGTCGAGGAGTTCTGACCCAATGGTCTTCAAGGGATGGATCCGAGACTTGATGGCCACGATATGGTCCTCAACGGTCCAATCGGGGTTCTGTTCGTTCCGCCTCTCCCTGTGCCGACCAGTGATGCTGCGGGCCGCAACTTGGGTGTAGGTAAAATGCTCTATAGTAGGGTAGCCTGTTATCAGTGTGAGAAATGGTTCGGCAGAGAACCAATGGTGTGGAGGAAAAAGAAAAGCTAAGGGAGGCAAGAAACTTACCGTCCATCTCGTGGTTGATAGTTTGTAGCGTCGGGAGAAACTGGTTGACCTGCGCCTGCAGAGCTTCCAAAGCCTCTGTGGCCGAGTTGGCGCGGACCTCGGCTACTTGGAGAGCTTCTTGGTGGTCTTTGGCAGAATCCTCCCGAAGTTTCTTCTCTGCCTCGACGGCCTGATCCTTCTCATCCTTCAGCTTCTCCGTTTCTGATTTCCGGAGCCCATCAATGCGCTTGAGCTCCCTTACCAGACGAGTTACTTCGGCTTTCTCTTGTTGTAGCTTCTCTTCCAAAGAGTTCTTTTCTGCAAGGACGGCCTTGTGCTCGTCGTGGAGTTTCTTGTGGTCAAACAAGAGGGTATGAAAGATATCTGTGCGGATGTTCATAGTATTCTGCAAGGAAGAAAAATATAGCTCGGTTAGAAAGGTTATACCTCGGCATGAGTCTCGGGGACTCGTACCCGAGGTGCATGCTAAAGTGAGATAAATGGATTGGATACGTAGGATGAAAATGGAAAGTTGAGATTCAAGCCAAACAATTTTAACTCCGACGGAGCGTCAATAGTTTACCTCGAATCTCGGGGACTGGGGATGGTGGATATTAGATGAGATACTGCATGAAAGAAAAGAGAATAGGACTTACGTCGATGTTTTGAGCAGCACGCAGGGCAGCAGTTTGTAGATCATATACGCTTCGGCCGCAGGCGCTGTTTCCCGCGGGATGCTCAGCCACAGGAGCAGCTAAGGAGGCCGAGGAGACCTCGTCTGCAGAATTCCAGTCTGCATTGTAGTGTTCCAAGGAGCCGAGGCTCTGGTCACTATCAGTGCGCAGAGGAGGAAATCCCCACGGTCCGCCCTGCTCGATGCCCCTAATCGAGGCCTCCACGGCCAAAGCTACCTCGGAGCTTGAAGCAGGCCGATTATCCAATATGAGAGATGCCCTCCGAGCATATTCTTCGGCCGGAGGGGCAGTCTCATCGATGGGTGCGGCGAATGGAGGAATTCGGCGTGTCACCGGGGGAGGAGACCTCGGTTGGGTCCTTGAAGGAGAAGAGATAGTCAGGGTGCCAGACCCAGAGGTTGGTTTGGGGGTAACCTTGACCTTCACCGTCTCTTTCTCTTTCTCCTTGCCCTTCTCCGACGGCAAGGTGGTTTGGCGGAGTGGTTTTTGGGGCTGTTGCTTGGGTTGTTGCTTGGGCTGTTGCTTCTGCTGATGCTTCTGCTGTTGCTGCTGTTGGTTGCGGGCAGTCTGGCTTCGGGGGGAGAGTCGTGGCTCCGGCAAGGTGGTAGCCGAAGTCCTGGCGCGATGGTCTCCGCATCCGTTTGAGGACGCGGAGAAGTCTGACCTCGGGTGGGGGCAGATTTCCCCAAAGCCGGGCCAGACCTCAGTGGAGGAGATCCGGGGCGAGAGTTCGTCGGGGAGGTCGTGGCTTCAGAGGCACCAACGGGTGCAGTCATGGAGGATACCTCCTGATCCATGTCTATGGGGTCACTGCAACGAAAAGAAGATGGTCAAGTGTTAATACCGAGATAATATGTTTAAGCAACAAACAATGTTGGCTATAGAAGCAAAGCATTACCCATCCGAGGTAGGAAACCTCTTGCCCCCCCGGGCATGAGGAGGATGTCCGGACTTCTTCAGCCGACGTCTCTTGACCGGAGCCTCAGTGGGTCCGGAGGGTTCGGCGGTCGGAGTTGCGGCACCAGCACGTTTCCGGCTGGTTGCTGGAGTAAAGTTTGGAAGGTGAGGAAGGCAGGAGATAGGTACCGCGTTTATTGGTTCCATGACGAGAAACCCCTCCTCGTCATCCGAAATCTCTTGAACTGAAGCTTGTGCTTGAGGCTTACCCGCGGTGGTGATGCGGGCCGAGGCAATGGGCATAAAATCCTCGTCGTTAGGGTCCACGTTGGATGGTGGGTTCTCAACAGGGAGATCCTCGCCGAAGTGGTCCGCAGGATGGACTCCATCCTCGGCGGTCTGGCGGGCGAACAGCTGTATGGCGGACATGTGAAAAAGAGTTAGGAAGAAAATTATCAAGATGAACATCGGTAGCAAGACCTCGGTGGTAAAGGAGTATCGAAGAAAACGTCGGAATAGCGTACCTGTTTCGCTGGCTTGGTCCTGTACTGGGGCTCCCTTCCCCATGTCCAAGCATCAGAGATCTTGGACTTGGTGATAGCTCGGACTCGCCGAGCTACCGCGGCATTGTCCAGTGCAATGTGCGTATGTCGGGTGGGGTCATAAAGACCGCTCATGTGGCAGATCTTGTGAGACCTCGCCTGGAGAGGGGAGACCCTGCGCTTCACGAACGTGCAGGCCAGGTCGTCAGCCGTCAGGGCTTTCCCGTCGTTCGCGGGGTCCTCCGGGTCCTGCCATTTCGCAAAATACCCATGGATGGATTTGAGTTCGCCGGTGTGAGGGGGAGCGTAGTCCCAGTTGAGCTGTTCTGTAGGAGGGCTGAGGTTAAACGCCGGCAGGTTGAGGAAGTCCTCTTCGCCGGAGTTCTTCACGTAAAACCACGTCCGGAGCCACTTGCGAACGGTGTCCGGAGTATTGATACGTGGGAAGATGGAGTTTCGGCGAGGAGCTATGGTGGCGCTCCGCAGGCGGTTAGTTGCTTGGGCAGATCCTTGTTTTTGGATCCGGGATCACTTGCCGCTTAAGTTGGAAGTAGCGAGAAAAGAGGTCTACCGTGGCTTTGAGGCCGAGGTATCCCTCAGAGAAGGAAACGATGCAGGAGAGAGTGGTGATGGCGTTGGCGGGGAGGTGATGAACCTGGAGTCCGAACTTGTCGAGGAAGCTCCGGAAGAAATCACTAACGGGCAGTCCGAAGCCGCGCTGGAAGTGCGCGATGAAGACCACCCGTTCCCCTTGCTTGACTTGAGGCTCGAGTTCGCCCTCTGGCAGGCGACACTCTACCCCGGTGGGAATCCGCCGAGTCGCCCTAAGCCACTGGATTTCGTCCGGAGTTACGTCCGAACCTTCCCAGCCGGCTCGTTCTCCGACCTCCAGTTCGAGGTCTGGAACCTCGGTTTGTTCCGAACTCTCAGGAGGAGACATCTCGGCAGAATCAATCTGCAGAAAATGCACAGAAGTTTAGCAAAGGAAAAAGTAAATCTGGAATCTAAGGCTATATCTGGCTAACTCAGGAGGAGTTGGGCGGCTATCTAATGTACATAGAGGCATATCTATGCTAGGCGAACATCTGTCCGAGGCATGAAACTAATTTCTACCCAAAAGAGTATGCGAGTAAGATCTACCGGAGGAGGTAAATAGAGTTTTATTCAAGAACATATGAAGAACCAAAGCGCGAAGAGGAAGAAACCTAGAGCAATGCCTAGGGTATCAAGAAAGGGAGTACATACCGTGAAAATGAGGTGCTGAAGGGCGGCGCCGGTGACGCGTTCGCAACGGCGACGAAGGAGCTGCTCGTCGGCGGCGGCGGGAATGCGTTTCTTCTCGACCGGAAGCGGCGGCGCTGGTTGCGATGGAGGCGAAACGGCAAGTGGATGAGGAAGAAGAGGGATGCAGGGCCCTGGGCCTGTACTTATAACCGCGGGCGGTAACTGCGCACTACCGCGCGGTTATCGGAGCGGCGAGTGGGATCGTTTGTGCACAATGGCCCACGTGGCACGAAGATAGCGGTGGGCGAGCAGGCCACAGGATCGGTTGCAGGAGGCAAACCGTCGGGCGGTGCGGTTACTGGAGCGCGAAGCGGCGCGAGCGGGGAATCTCCGCTGACGTGGGCCGCGTGGTGGAAAGCACTCGAGTGCTTTGACTGCCGTGAACCAGGAAGTGACGGATGGGACACGTGAACAGTGTTCTCTGACCGAAGTCAGTAAGGATGCAGGAATCGAGGGGTTGACGTCCGAGATCTCGGCGGATACTTCGGAAAAGCAGCATGCCCGAGGAACAGACCGATGGATTTTCGGGGTATTGGTTCGGAGACCTGCAAAACATTGTAGCGCATGTGGTTTCGGGTTGAACCTGATGCGGCCTTTCATCCGAGGCTGCAAGACCACATCAGCTTCGGGGACTACTGTCGGGGGGTTACCCCGGGTAGGGTAAAGATGAGGTAAAGGCATGTAAGATTAAGGCAGTAAGCTGTCCGAGGTGCCAATTGAGCAAGGACGCAGGAGGCGTCATCCGACGTAAGGTGTACGTCTGAGGTATATTCTCCGAGGTATATCCTCCGAGATATCAACCTCGGGGCAGTCAGCTAGCTACCACAGGAATAAGGTATTCTCTGCCGAGGTATAGGATACGGAGTGTTATCCGAGGTTGGCAGCAAGGATCGAGGCATGTCAGAGAGGTCACGGGCGCCGCAGAGCTCGTAGCCCGAAGCTGCAGAGGACGGCGAGGTCCGTCCACGGGTTTCCCGGAAGCTCGGGTGCCTAGGAGCTGACTTGGCTATTTCGGGAAAGGTCTACAGGCTAGACCTCGGCAGGCTACTGAAGTATGACCGGAAGAGGAAAGCTAGGCCTGTCCGGCCTGACAGTCCGGCCGTTGAACTGGCAGGAGGCAGAGGCTTGTCTTCTACCTTTTGGCCATGCCATTCTTAGTAGGAGGCAGGGGTAAAACTGTACTTCGGCCTATGTATATATGCAGCATCTCTACCTCCAGGGAGGAGGATGGCAAAAACCCTAGCTCATTTCCCCCTTCGTAGTTTCACCTTCTACCTCGAGCTCTCACTTTGGTAGCATCATACAGCTCGAGGAGCACCTTGTACCTGAGAACGACACTGATATATTGAGAGAGGCAAGGCAGGAGTAGGGGTTTTACTTCCTCACGAAGGCCCCGAACCTGGGTACATCGTGGTGTCTTTTGTGTTCTTGGCTTTCTTGGTTTCTTGTTCATGTTCTTGTGGTTTCTTGCATGTTCTTGCTTGTGCACGTCTTGAGTGCATAAACCCTCCCCGGATTCCCCCAACGACCATTCGGCCCCAACTAAGCCATACCCATGGCATCTGCCGTGATCCCACCACGACAGTGTAATTATCTGAGGCTAGTAAATTATATATTTATGTCCACACATCGTCCTACAATGTAGCTTTATGCAAAATACACACAAGTCGTGGTCGAGAAGGATGATTCCACTTTACTTGCTGATTGTCAATGACTTTGATGGCAGCCACCAATGACTTTGATAGAGAGAAAATGGCGAGCAAGGTGTATACCGTAACTAGAAGTGCGTAATTGTTTGAGGCTAGGAAATTACACATTTATGTTCACACGTCATTCTACAATGCGGGTTTATGTATGTTCCTCAAGATATTGTGTACTTGGTATTGACCAATTGCATTATACACAAGATGTGGTTGAGAATGATGAATCCACTTTACTCATGACTTTGATGGCAGCCAACAACAATGCCTGTTGTCATATTAAACGTGCCCCTCCAATACTGAGACGATATAAATAAACTCCCATGAGAACCATTGGTGTAATTTACATAGACAAAAAATTGCGTATGCGAGGATGTTCCTATCGAGCTGTACCAATGGGCTTGGGAGGCATCGAGAATTCAGTTGCAACGAAGGCCCCTTGTTGTTCTAATGGTAACCTATATAACTTAGTAAATCCATGGTGCAAGCAAACAAGTGTCAAACGGCAGGGTCTTGGAGATATATGTCCACTTACGTTGTTGGTCCGTCGTGCGTGAACACAAGGGAGCAATAAGGCAGATTATTAGGATGTGACAAGAGTATGATAACCTGTATGTACCGTCAGCTAGTTCCCAGTTGCAAAATCCCAAAACAGAGCTGGCGATAGGTTGTTTACTTCGAGCATACCCAAGAATTTTAGCAAATTTGATCGAATTATGTCAGCTGTTTGGCCGGGCTCACAGGAAGAACTGGTTGGCAGCCGCTCGATGCTTGAAACCAGCAAGTAGTGATGCTCACAGGAAGAACTAATCGTAGCAGTAGTCCACTAGTCAGAGTCCCACATCCATTCTTCACTGTCGCTGCAGACTGCACTCGTCCGCCTCGAACAAACCCGCCCCCTTCCCTTCCACACGGCGTCCTCCAGGTCTCGCCGGCGAGGAAATGACCCGCCGTCGCAGCCCGCGCCTAAATCCCCAAATCGACACCAGTGAGGAAGTAGCCGGAATGGCCCTCCGCCGCAGCCCACGCCTCCATCGCCAAATCCACCCGAGCGAGGAGGATGGCATTGGAATGCCCCGCCGCATCCGCCGCCGCCGCGGCGGCAAATCGCCGGCGGCGCCCGAATCCCTGCCGTCCAGCGAAGACATGCTCTGGGAGATCCTACTCCGCCTCCCGCCGCAGCCATCCTCCCTCCTGCGCGCCTCCGCCGTTTGCAATCACTGGCGAGGCCTGGTCACCGATCCCCTGTTCCTCCGTCGCTTCCGCGCCCACCATGGGAAGCCGCCTCTCCTCGGTGTCTTTGAGCCCACCTTCTGCATCGACCGCATCAAGTTCAGATCTATCTTAGACCCTCCAGACTGCATTCCTCGGGAGCGCTTCGACCTGCGACGTCCAACCGGCATCCGCACGAGGAATCTGCTCGGGTGCCGCCACGGTCGCGTCTTCCTCTTGGATGCGGAGTGGCGTAAGGTCATTGTGTGCGACCCCCTCACCGGCGAGCACCAACGCCTTGCGGTCCATCGGTCTTCAAAGGGTTTTACATCCATGGGGCTGTGCTATGCGCTGCCGTGGACCAGGGCCACGTACACGGCAGCTGCTACTCGAGCCACTTCAAGGTGGTCCTGATGCCCCCCTGCAGAGACGTAGACGCCGAATCAGAATCCGACGATGAAGACGGTACTTTTTCACCCGCCGCTTGTGTATAATCCTCGGAAACTGGTGAATGGGGCAATCTTATCTTAACAACTGATCGATGTGAGCTTACTTATAGTAATCCTGGAGTCCTTATTGGTAACGTCCTTTACTGGTCGTCTAAGAATGCGAGTCATGACACAAATGCTTTGCATTTGGATCATTTCACAGATGACATAGTTGAGTTTGATTTGGATAGGTAAAGTCTAGGTGTGATCAAAGGGCCTCCATGTCTTGATGATTCCCTGAGATATCAGATAATCAGGGCAGAGGATGATGCACTTGGTCTTGCTATATTATCTCACGGTAGATTGGAAGTGTGGCAGAGGAGGATCAATTGTCATGGTGGTCCCACATGGTTGCTGCAGAACACCTTTGAAGTGCATACTGTTCTTGGGTTCCCTCCTCAAACTGAGGACAGATGAGAAGGGTGGAAATACTGGGGTATGATGAGGATAATGGTGCAATTTTTGTTTATGTGGACGCCGGTGTCTACTTGATTCAACTTATGTCAATGCAATTCAGAAAACTTTATGAAAGCCGTTATCCCATCATCTGTCATCCTTTCACAAGTTTCTATGCACCAGGTGATTTTTCCTCTTTAGTCCCTGTTTTGTGGTAGTAAGTAGTAACCAGATCTAGTGATGTTCTATACATGATTGATGGAATACCTTGTTGTGCTTCCCAAGTGTCCACTAACAACTTAAACTTAGTTTGAAATTGTTCCTTTACTAGGTTGGCAAACTTGTAGCTGTATATTTTATGTCTTCACTCTTCAGAGGTACCAAATCAAATGTCAAATGAGTAACTCAGTTGGTTTGTTTGAAACCTCAAAGCTAGTTATATTCTTCTATCAAGTAGTATCTGTTTTGATCATGCTACTAATGTTATCTCCATAATAACAACTTTCCTTGAATTTATACCTTCTGAAATAATAGGTTGTTCATCACTTGTTGAAGACCCTGCTGCAATCTTGCACCACACAGAAATAAATTGAATTTATCGTCTCTAATATGCTAGATTTGTTTAAAGCTGAACACCAAACAATCACTTTTGTTGCTAGAATCTATTAGTTTAGGCATGTTTCAATTTTGTCTGCTTGATACGTGCGAAAAATCTGAACACTCTTTTTTTTTCCTTATCAGCTAAACTTTCATTGTGAAGCAGCTAAAATTTACCGTTTTCATGAATGGTATTGGCATTTATAAACAGAAGTGTTTTGTTATTTATGTTAGTATCAAAAGTGGGTTATAAAACATCTATAGAAAGAGAATTTATCTATGTAACTGACTCACTATTGCACCCATACAACTTTTTCTCGTAGCTTTCATTAATTGCCCAACTTCTTATGCTTCTAGGCGTAGTCATTCCTCCTGGATTCAATGGAGTTGAAATCTTGCACGATACATAGAATGATTGCCGGTTTCATGTGCTGAGGTGCTGGAATGGTTCAACAGGTAAGAATATCTTCTGCATAATTTGTGAGATTTTGGTTGATTGGTTTTTTGCATAAAAAAATCATCTGGCTGCCAACATGTGCAACATGCACCCACAAACTAGTGCCGGTTTGGCTGTAGGGTCTCATGCATGTCAATAACATACGCAACAACAGTGGCGGCGCTGGAGGTATTCCCCTGTATTCATACGAACTTTTGCCTATTGCATCGTTACAGTCGGAAGTGTGTATATATGCTTTCTGGAAGAACTTGCTGAACTTTTGCCTTAGTCCATCTAAGTTTCTAATGTAAAAAGATGCTATATTAATACCTAATGAAGAGAAGTTCAGCTTCCCAGATTACAATTCTACCCAGACTTCGTTAACCGTCATGAAACGTTGAAAAAATAAATGGAAGATGAATATCTCCCAGGAAGGACAAGCTCACATTTTCTTGTGCAATTCGTTTCAGATGTTAACATAATCCATTTGTTCCTCAGGAAAATCGTTACTTATTTGGATTGTATGGTATACATGTATCATGTTAATGGTTGGTCAACACTGAATCATATCATCTCTAGGCATTAGGCATCGGCACAAACTGGCCATGTAATCTCACGGGAACAGATCACATACATACCAGAAGTACAGGTATGGTTGTTCCAGAAATGAAACTAGGAAAGCTCACTATATGCTGTGAGATTGATAAAAGCAGGGATCACAAGATACTGAATAACAACTGGTACTACTACCTTGCGTATGTTCCAAAGTTTGCTGTCATTACCATTTGAAGCATAAATTCAGTACGTGCGAGCAGTGCCATGTTTCTTAATTTGGCTACCAAATATGAGAAATGTAAAAGAACTCACAAGATCTACCAAACACATGGATAATATCTAGAAAATTCGGGATGTTAGTGTGTCAACAAAATAGCTGAATAACAATTCTACCACTGTACTGTGCAGTGGTAGAAGAATTAACCTCTGGCGACACAAGGCACAGCCATCAGTTCCTCGGGCAGTCCGTAACGTTGCTACGCTGCTTTTGAACGAACTAATGTGGCCTCAATCTCCCTCAACACTGGCAACGCGATGGCGTTCATCCCGAACTCGGGGCGCGAAGAGCAAAGGGCGGAGTCGCTGCTGGCTGTGAGGCACAATACCACTTCGCTAGGTCTCCGCGGCGCCTCCATATCCAAAATTCCAACAATTGACATCAGAGGCGAGGGCGCCGAAATGACCCGGCGCCGCCGTTGCAGCTAACGGCGAGCCAGGATATGATCCACATTAGCTCTGGTCATGAGTGTCCGCTTGGTAGGATGCAAGTTTGGCTTCTTGCTTGCAACTACATTTATTTATTAAGTGCGTCGTAAACCCTGCATTGTTTTTCTAACCTGAAGAGAAAAAATCACCAAGGTAAAACGCTGAGCTAGTGGCACACCACGTTATGCGAGCAAAGGAAATGCACATATAGCTTCCCTTTTTTTTTTAGAGCTTAAGGTGGTCGATATCCACCGCTCGAATAGATAGAAGAGAATTGACCCAGTTTATAAGAAAAACCGGATCTAAAAACTATACAAACTATACACTGTACAACTCCCTGTTTATGAAGAAAACAGGACCGAAAACCGCACAAGCGAGGGGGCCGTCGCCCACACGACGCTAGCCCACCAAACGCCACAAAAACACACCACCATCTCCGGAGCCGCCACCCTGACTTACACCACTCGGCACAAAAGCCACACACGAGCCACAACGCTGCACGGCCCAGCCGTCTCGTAGCCCTTGCTACCCTTGCTAAAGACGACCGCCCGCAGACCTTAATGTCGCTCCAAATCCGGGGCCGCCGCCCCGGCGTAGCAACAAGATCAACCTTCGCATTGCCCGGAGGTGATCCAGCCGAGTCGATGAACCCGCTGCCCTTGCAGCCCAAGGTTGTCACCCAAACCCGTGCAAGGTCACGTTTTGATCATACACAAATCTGCAAAAAGTTGCAGCTTCTGACCTGCATGATTGTACTCTCAAAGATTCAACGGTACTCCTTCTGAATTTGATTGTCTGCAAAAGAGGATTCGCAAAAAACTTCGCACACTCAGAGCTCAGTCATGGGTGATTGGGCTGTGGAGTGAGCAGATTGGGAACTCCTTCTGAATTTGCCAAATATTTAAGTAGAAGTGTACATCTCCGAGGCTTATAAATTATATATTTATGTCCACACGTCATTCTACGTCGCGACTTTATGCGTTGTTTTTAAGTTATTTGTTAGAGCTTTATGATTTTGAACAGATTGCATAATACACAAGTTGTGGTTGAGACAGGTGAATCCAATATACTCAATCTCCATTTGCTTTGATGGCGCCCACCAATGCCTATCTTCATATTAAAGTCACTTGTAAATGCGCCTAGTCAAAGCTACGGTATAAATAAGCTCTCACTAGAACACTTTGCTGTAATTTAGGTATTGGACAAGAATCTTGTAGAGCAGTATTGCCAGTTGTGCCTACCGGGGCATACCAGTGGGCATGGGAAGCATCGAGAATTCAGTTGCCACATTTTACAGTTTCAGACCTAATCGTAACGTATTTAACTTGGTGAATCCATGATGCAAGCAAACAGATGATACATTCAAGGCTACCCATGATATATGCCCAATTACGTTTTGAACACCTAGTGCTTGAACACAAGGGATCAATGAGGCAGATTATTAGGACATGCCAATAACTTGAGAAGCTACATGTTATGTCGGCTAGTTCCCAGTTACAAAATCCCAAAACAGAGCTTGCAAGACCTTAGTTTCACCTTTTTTTAGAAGTGAGGCAAAAAATTGCCTTTTCATTAATGAAGAGGAGTTTTAGGTACAATGTCCAAGTCAAAACTTGGTAAAATAAAGTCCACTCTCGCGGCATAATATTAAACAAGTGTTTTGCCCCCGCAACACCCGAAAGAGCGGCGTTTTTTTGATGGATGTAAGGACGCTAACCGACATCGTAGCAACCTTTCGGAACACACAAGCATTGCGGTCATTCCAAAATTCTCACGCGGTGAGAAGGACAAGATAAAAGAGTCCCTTTCGCCTCCGTCCGAGAGCCCCGGTGATAGAGTACCACCATTCTTTGACCGCGAAGAGAAGCTACTCCAATTAGCAGTGTCCAAGTCCGCCATTACCACCTCATCACGGAGACCATTCCAAATGCGTGTGGAGTATCTACGCTTGAACATAATGTGAGCTGTGGTCTCCGGCTCTGTTTTGCAAAGTTGGCAAAGGCCAAAATTTGGCCAACCTCTTCTTGTTAGGGGATCCGTCGACCATACCCTATCTTGGAGAATCAACCACACAAAAAACTTGCATTTAGGGGGGGGGGGGGGGGTGGGGGAGGGGGCTTCCAATCATCCCAAACCGCCGGTTTCAAGTAGGAGGTGGTAGGGATCTCAGTTTGCGGCAAGTAAGCCCACGAAGAGGAGTACTTGCCATTACTAGTCAACTTTCAAATGATGTAGTCCTTGGTGCCCTCTAAAAGATGGACCTCTTGAAGCATGCCCCATAGCTAAAAAAACTTATTGATTTGGGTGACCTAGGTTCCACCTTCAAGGTTCAGATTTGCAATCCAAGCTTCGTGGCCCAAAGCCTTGTGCACCGAAATATTTTTTGCTTGGAGATGGTGAAGATTGTGGGCGCAATGTTGTTCTGCTTTAGCCACTGGAACCATTCAGAATGCCAAGATTTTGCTGTCTTTCCGTTTCCGATGGTGATGTCAATGGAGGCATAGAGAAGCTCCATGTCCATGTGGTCACAAGGCTATGACCAACATAATTAAAAGCTGAATAGAAGCTGTTTGATCTTATGTCACTTGTTTGGCCAACCTCGAGAAAAGGACCCGTTGGCAGCCTCTCGATTCTTAGAGCAAGTTCAATAGTATAGCCAACAGCTGGCTATAAGAGATTGTCGTGTCATTTATAGTCAATCATATAGCCAACATATACAATAGTTAGATATAGAAATGTGTTACTTTACTAAGATATGACCTACCTTCCACTCTCACAAAGTGCTTAGAAGCACGTGTTAGACCTGACTCTTGCATGAAAGCCCACTCCCATTCTCTCGCCTCTTATCTCTCCTCCATGTCATCCAATAAATATTATTTTAACCCTTATAACCTGCTAACATAAGTTCTTTATTGTACTTACTCTTAGAAGTAGCAAGTAATCCAGTTTGCTAATTGACTTTTGGGCACCTCTTTTTTTGGTATTAATATTGCAATGGCACAGGTAGATTAGCAGTGATCGGAGTTATATTCTGGAGTATTTTGTAGTGGTATTAGCACATAGAAGTAATCAATGTTCGGCAAAAGAGAAAGAGGCAACCGGTCGGCGATGTTTCGTACCCTATCTAGGGTTTCGTCTCCTCGCCGGCGACGCCAGCGGTCCGCTTCGCCTCCGATGGCCTTACAACCTTCGAGATGTGGCAGACCATGGCCTCTCGCCGATAAAGGGTTTCCGTTCTTTGTTTAGCCTGTTTTTCAGTGTCTTTTTGGGATGGTGAAGCGACGACTACGGAATCCCGCCCTATTCTCGCTCCGGTGGTGCGTCTTACGCTAGCGGAGGGCGCGTTGAGTTGTGTGTCCGGCGGATCTTTATGATCCAGTCGGTTTTTGTGTTTGTTCATGTAGTTTCAAGTCTCTTCTTTGGCGATGGTTGCTACTCTGGTGTGCTGGTCCTTTGTGGACTTAGCACGGCGATTTCCCGTTTGTCTACTACGATAAGCTCTACAACGACAAGTTTTGCCCGGCTCCAGTGGGAGGGGCGAGACTGGCGGCGCGCCTTCGGCTCATGTTAGATAGGTGGTCCAATTACCTATTTGTAATTTTTATTACGTTTTGGGTTCTTTATACTACTATGGATGATTATGGACTTTTCGTTAAAAAAATATTCAATGTTCTGACTGAGAATTCCTTACCTCAGAATTTCGCTACTAGTATGCAGGGTCCCTTTCGCACAAAAAAAAAAAGAAATCCCGAAAAAAAAATCCACGTCCATTCTAATTTCTGTCACTGGCTCACTGCACTGCATCGCAGATGCACTCGCTCCGCCGTCGAACAAACCCGACTCCTCCTTCCCTTCCACCGTTTCACGGTGTTCTCTAGGTCTCGCCGGCGAGGAGATGACCCGCCGTCGCTGCCCGCGCATAAATCCCCAGATCGACACCGGTGAGGAGGTAGCCGAAACGACCCTCCGCCGCAGCCCACGCCTCCATCCCCAAATCCACCCGAGCGAGGAGGATGGCACTGGAATGCCCCGCCGCATCCGTCGCCGCCGCCGCGGCAAATCGCCGGCGGCGAACAAATCCCTGACGTCCAACGAAGACATGCTTTGGGAGATCCTCCTCCGCCTCCCGCCGCAGCCATCCTCCCTCCTGCGCGCCTCCGCCGTTTGCAGCCACTGGCGAGGCCTGGTCACCGACCCCCGGTTCCTCCGCCGCTTCCGCGCCCACCATGGGAAGCCGCCTCTCCTCGGCATTTTCTTGCCTCGCGTCTGCGACATCAAGTTCAGATCCGTCTTAGACCCTCCAGACCGCATTCCTCGGCAGCGCTTCGACCTGGAACGTCAAACCGGCTGCGGCACGAGGTATCTGCTCGGGTGTCGCCACGGTCGCGTCCTCTTCTTTGACAAGAGGCGGCATAAGGTCATTGTGAGCGACCCCATCACCGGCGAGCACCACCGCCTTTCCGCTCCACCGGTGTTCGAAGGGTTTCTCATCTATGGGGCTGTGCTCTGCGCTGCCGTGGACCAGGGCCATGTGCACGGCAGCTGCCACTCGAGCCCCTTCAAGGTGGTCTTGATGTCCCTCTGCAAATACGAATACCAATACGAATCCGACTACGAAGAAGACGAAGACGATACTTCACCCATCGCTTGTGTATACTCTTCAGAAACTGGCGAATGGGGCAATCTTGTCTCAACAACGGATCGATGTGAGCTTGCTGATGGTAATCCTGGAATCCTTATCGGTAACGTCCTTTACTGGTCGTCTAAGAGTGTGAGTCCGAACACAAATGCTTTGGATTTGGATCATTTCACTGATGACATAATTGAGTTTGATTTGGATAGGCAGAGTCTAGGTGTGACCAAGGGGCCTCCATGTCTTAATGGTTCCCTCAGACATCAAGATAATCAGGGCAGAAGATGATGTTGTTGGTCTCGCTATATTATCACACGGTAGATTTGAAGTCTGGCAGAGGAGGATCAATTTTCATGGTGGTAGTACATGGTTGCTGCAGAACACCTTTGAAGTGCATACTGTTCTTGGGCTCTTTCCTCAAATTGAGGTACCGAAGAGAGGGATGGAAATACTGGGGTATGATGAGGATAATGGTGCAGTTTTTGTTTATGTGGACGCCGGTGTCTACATGATTCAACTTATGTCGATGCAATTCAGAAAACTTCATGAAAGCCGTTTTCCCTTGGTCTGTCATCCTTTCACAAGTTTCTATGCACCAGGTGATTGCTCCTCTTTACTTCTTGTATTGTGGTAGTAAGTAGTAACCGTATCTAATGATGTTCTATACATGGTTGATGGAATACCTTGTTGTGCTTCCCAACTGCCCACTAACAACTTAAACTTAGTTAGAAATTGTTTCTTTACTAGGTTAGCAAACTTGTGGCTGTATTCTTTTTTATGTCTTCACTCTTCAGAGGTACCAAATCAAATGTCAAATGAGAACTCAGTTGGTGTGTTTGGAACTTCAAAGCTAGTTATATTCTTTTACCAGCACTATTTGTTTTGATCATGCTACTAATGTCATCTCCATAATAACAACTTTCCTTGAATTTGTACCTTCTGAAATAGTAGTTTGTTCATCACTTGTTCAAGACCCCTGCTGTAATCTTGCGCCACACAAAAATAAATTGAATTTATCGTCGCTAATAGACTAGATTTGTTTAAAGATGAACACCAAAAAACCACTTTTGTTGCTAGAATTTATTAGTTTAGGCTCGTTTCTGTTTTGTCTGCTTGATACGTGCGAAAAATTCTTAACGGTCTTTCTATACCTTGTCAGCTAAAACATTCATTGTGAAGTAGTTAAATTAACCATTTTCAGGAACGGTGTTGGCACTGTTTATCTATGTCAGTATCAAAAGTGGGTTAAAACATCTATAAAAAGAGAGTTCGTCTATGTAACTGACTCACTATTGCATCCATATACTTTCCTCATAGCTTTCATTAATTACCCGATTGCTTATGCTTCTAGGCGTAGTCATTCCTGGTGGATGCGATGGAGTTGAAATATCGCACGATGCATAGAATGATTGTCGGTTTCATGTGCTGAGGTGCTGGAATGGTTCAATAGGTAAGAACATCTTCTGAATGATTTGCGAGATTTTGGTTGACTGTTTTTTGTATATAAAAATCATCTGGCTGCCAACATGTGCAGCATGCACCCACAAACTAGTGTCTATTCGGCTATAGATACTCATGCATGTCAATAACACACACAACAATTGAAACAATGGTGCCGCAGGGTACAATGACTGTCCCTTTTGTGTCGTAAATGATATCCAGATGTTGGCTAGGGTCTTGTTGTTGTTTATATTACCTGATTGTGCCTATTTGGCCATGCCTACAGTTCTTCCTGGGTTTAGCTGTTTCAGAGTTGGTAAGCTGAAAGCAAAACATTAGTAGCATTCAAATAAGTTGCATTGTCCAAAGGCTCAAGGATTTAGTTCGTTGTCATAGGTAATCCTAGGAGATATATCCAGGAATATGCTATCTGCTATATTTTACGACTTTGCACACCGCGTGTGCTGCATAGGTGTTACTATTAGTTTATTTTGTAACTGTATCTACTAACGGATTGGCAATTTTGTTTTCTCCAGGTGAAGTAATGGCTGCTGCAGTTCCCACGAGTTTGTCACATTGCATCGTTGCATTCGGCAATGTGTATATATGCTATCCGGAAGAACTTGTTGAACGTCTGCCTTAGTCTATCTTAGTTTCTAATGTAACGAGTTGCTATATTAAGAGATCCGCTATATTAATATTTGATGAAGGGAAGTTCAGCTTCCCCAGCTTATAATATTCTACTCAGATTGGGTTGTATCTTCTTTACATTGTTGTGCACTTGTGCTTGGCAGCTCTTCTCTTCAGGCAGGGGAAATTTGGAGCACATTTATGACTTCGCTAATTAACCATCATGAAACGTTGAAAATATATAAATGGACGGACAGTATTTCCCAGGAAGGAGAAGCTCACATTTTCTTATGCAGATCGTTCCAGATGTTAACAAAATCTAACCGCTGTTATAAATTATATCCTGTTCCCCAGGAAAATTGTTACACTTGTTACAATTGTAGGGAGACATTCAAACATCATGGTAATTGTTGGTTAACATTGGATCATATCATCTCTTGGCAGTAGGCATCCGCGGAACTGGCCATGAAATCTCACGCGAACGTATCACATACATACCAGAAGTACAGGTATGGTTGTTCTAGAAAATAAACTAGGAAACCTCACTTATCTGCTGTTTTTTTCTTAACGGCTTATCTGCTGACTGCTGTATTAAAAGTGGGTATCACAAGACACTGAATAACAACTGGTACTACTACCTTGCGTATGTTCCAAAGTTTGCCGTCATTACCATTTCAAACATAAATTCAGTAACAGTGTGTATGTACTTTCCCCTTCCTCCCTCCCGACACTGTTGCAGAGGAGCAAAAGGGCGATTTTTGGGCGATCTCCGCCGAGTCACCGCGTCCGTGCCGCCGAGGCGCGGGATTCCCCTCCTCCGCCGGCCGCTTCGGCGGCGGGAGGGTGGGGATCCCCGTCTCCGGCCTGTACATACGGTAGACTAGGGTGGAGTCCCCGGCGGCGCCTCGGAGGAGTAGGTGCGGGCGGTGGATGGTTTGGTGGCGAGGTGATCTTCTCCGGCGGTGGTGCTCCTCGGGGCCCGTCGTCGTCGCGCTCGCCTTTTGGTGGCTCGAGGCCCGGCGTGGTGCTCGAGCTCTTCGTCTCCCGTCAGAGCTGTGCTGTCGGCGGATCTGGCGGCGGGAAGAGAGGCTTCAAGACGGCGTCCTTGCAGGTTTGTGGAAGAAAGGTGTGGGATCTGGGACGCTGCTCCCAGATCCGGTGCAGTGTGAGCTCGGGGGCCTCCCCCGGTCGATGCTCCTTCATCGTCTCAAGTTCCTGCTCCCTGGAGTGGGCGATTGATGCGGCTCAACGACGCCTCAAGGCTAGGAGTTCTTCTGCACCAAGGGAGGTCGATTTGGTTGGCGGTGTTCTTCGTCGTCTCCGGCGATGCAGAGTTTCGTCGATCGTCGATCAAGAGGTTGAAGATGGCGAGAGCGAGTTCTGTTGTCCTCTGTTTTCTCTGCTTCTGCGTATGTGTGCTTGTTTGTGTGCTGTAATCGAATCCGTATGAATACAAGTATGTATATTACAAAAAAAAAAAACATAAATTCAGTACGTGTGAGCAGTGCCATGTTTCTTCTTCAGTTGTGCTGCACATATACATGCACCGTCAGGAGTTAGAATACAGTGGTAGAAGAATAACCCTGGGCGGCTGGCACAAGGCACAGGTGCCTACCACCAGTTCCTCACGCAGTCTGTAATGTTGCTACGCCGCTCTGAAACTGCTAAGAATAACCTCTGGCAGAATAAGCTGATCGGATGAACTCAGCCGCCGCCGCCTAGATGTTTAAAAAGCTACCCGTGTTGCTGGCGAGAAACAGCGTGCCCGCCTGCTCGCGACGCCATCTCTGGCACCAGCCTCCACTTTGGTAGCTGTCCACTCCAGTTCCTTTCTCCCTTTTTTTATCATCCCCTGGCTCCAAACCTGATCGATGTTTTGCCTCACCCGCGATTTGGTTGAATATCATTGGATTGTGCCTGCTGCTCACTCAATCCCTCTCCGATGTAATTGGATTTCAATAGCCGTGCAGTTTCAAGGCAACAAATAATCGAATCCAAGTGGCCGCCGCGCAGTTTCAGGGCGACCAAGCACCGATTCCGAGTGGTTGCCGCTGTATCCAGGCAGTTTCAGGACAACCAAGAACTGAACCTGAGCTCATCTCCAAGCAACCACCCATCTATTCAATGTCCTCCTCACCCATTAATCTGTTTCTGTTTTTTTTTTTTTTTTGCTACTTTTGTAGTTCCGTTCACTTTGGTTCTGGCAGGGGCTTTGTCACCAAGAACTGAAGATAGCTATGGCAAGAAGTCTTTGGCCCTCACAATCCTCTCCAAAAGAGTTTTTTTTGTTTAGGAATTACAGCGGGAGAGGCTCCCAGTGACTTAAATTAAAAACAGAATGTTTACAAGGTTCATAATTACAAGTCTAGGCCATTTTGACCCAGAAAATGAAGCTAGGCAAGAATGTGTCACGATCTTACACGATTAGTAATAGTGACCAGAGCCTCGTGGTGCTCAGACCGTAGCCTGTGACGCGGCAGATTGAGATCCTCAATGAGCAGTCTTTCCAAGTGTCGATGCTGGGCAGGAGGTTTTCAAAAATCTTCTGGTTTCTAACTCTCCAAATGGCCCAAGCGCAGTATTACCGATTCAGCAAAAAAGTGGGCCATTCCAATTTCCATCTGTCTTGTGCATCAGCCGTAATCTCCTCAAGGGACAGCATGGTGTCCCTTGAGTTAATATTCAGAATATCCCAACACCTCTGCTGAACGAGCAACTTAAAAACAGATGGTTGCGGGACTCGACAGGCGCAGCACTGCACAAGGTGCAGGAGAAATTATTACCGATACTGAAGCTTTTTCTTTGGAGAATATTATACCCCTCGTGCTCAACCGGCCCATGTAGAGCAGCCAGCGAATCTCATATTTCAAAGTTGTTCTGCATTCCCATATGGCGGGGAGGTAGGCTGGGGGTTTGATGTTTCTGAAGAAAGTAGAAATCTTTAGGCCGATAAGTATCAATGCCCCCACACAAAGCACCAAGTGTCCAGCTCATTGGGGTTAGTATCTTCCTCCGACAGCAACTCTCTCAGGTTATCTAGCTCGTTTGATGCTTCCATCGAGAGAGGTAGGTGAAAATGAAGTTCAGGTCTCAGTTCTTCGACGAAGCAGCTAACCGAGATACTCCTAATTCTGTCTTCAGTTACCTATCTCTCGCGTAATCTATCTCCTGACGGTGTATCTACGTTGATAGCGTATGAGAAAACTCTCGCCGATGACACTTTAAGAATGGCGTCAGCCCAAAGGTCCTTCCAAAGAAGGATAGTGTCGCCAGCCTCAGTACCAGATTATCTGAATCCGTGGGATGTTAGCCTTCCTTTAAAATTTGTTCAAGAATATCATCAAGAGACCTTGGTTCTGAACTCTCAGATTGATAATCCCAAGTCCGCCTTTTTCCCTAGGCTGACAGACAAGGACCCAGGCTGCGAGAGAGTGACATCTCTCATTTCTGTCTTCAGTTTTTCGCCACAGCAGATGTCTCCTAATTCTTACAATAAACTCAGTAATAATTTATTGGGATTTTCAATGTGGACATAGCGAAGACGACAAGTGGGGTTATGGCTGCATCAATCATGGTGAGACGTCCACCATAAGATAGCCAGAAAGCAGTGCTAGTTAAACGTCTTTCAACCTTTTCTTTAAAAAAAACAAAACGTCTTTCAACCTGATTAACCAAGGTCATGAGTTCGTCCACAGTTGGCCTGGTTGTCCTTATCGGAAGTGCAAGGTCTGTAAATGGCATTGGCATCACCAACTTGGCAGCCCAAAACTGCAGCTAGCTGAGCAGCTCTCGAAAATAGATGCGGACATCACCACTATAAACTCCTTAATTTGGATAGGACTCGGCGGTCTTTGGAAATATCTAACCTTTTCCGCGTACTCACTTCGATGGAGAACTTGCATCTGCAGGCTCTTCCCGCGTGAGATCTCCCCAGAAGCAGCTCCTCTCCTGATCCATCCCCAAGTTTCAGCTTTTCCTGCGATGAGCACCGCAAAAATAAACCAAATAGTATGGCTTCATAATAATCGGCAAACAGGATATACAACAGATTTTCAGTCTGACCGAACTAAGCTATGCTTGCCTCAAACGTCATCTATCGGCAGGGCCGTCTCCAGAAATTGGAGGCCCCAGTGCGAAATACATAATGGGGCCCTAAAATTGGAATGTGTCACTAGAGACAAAAGTTTCTGGCAATCGTGTTTCCTACATACGAATGAATGTTTGGATCATTATACTGTGAAAAAATGTGCTTAGGGCAAACTTGAATTGAGCAAGTTCGTGACTAAATTGGAGCAAAAAAACAAATGAATTGACAAAACTATTTATGTGCTTTAATATACACTGAACCTATACGGTATTGACGGCAGTACCTGAGAACTTGAATCAAAAATTCTATACTACTCCCTCCGTTCATAAAAGGATGTCTCAACCTAACCTAAATTTGCATGTATCTAGACATAGTTTAGTGTGTAGATACATATAAATTTGAGATAGATTGAGACATCCTTTTGTGGACGGAGAGAGTAGTTATTTTACTCGTTAGTCTCAGTCAAAAGGGCAAATAATTAAAGAGAAATATAAGAGCTATAGGCACCTTGAATTATGGAATCAATGAACTGAAGGTCTGGTTATTTTGCTGAGGCCGGCCGGACCATCGGAGAATTGTAGAGCTCTGCCTCCCACTCGATCTCGATGTGGAACATGGAGAATAGGATCTTCCGATGCACACTTCCAAATCAGATCTAGCGGCCATCCCGTGCAAAAAAGAAAAAGACAGGAGGAGCCGTTTGTGCACTACCACGGCGGCGGCGACTCTAGTTGTGGTATATCAGCTTCCGTTGGCGACTCTAGCGGTTTCTATTGGGGTCGGGTCACACAACCAGGGACGCACGACCTGGTTGAATCGCGCTGCGCACGACCTGGTTGAACCGCACCAATCACTTACCCCTTCGCTGGCCGGGCCCATAGCGCAGTTTCATCTTCTTCCTCTCAGCTTCTGAAGACGCACGAACAACTTCAGATCCATGGCCATGTAGGCAACTTCAGATTCATGGCGATGCAGAATATGGGGGCCCCTAATTTTTGGGGGCCCTGTGCGGTCGCCCACCTCGCACGTCCTTGTCGACGGCCCTGTCTATCGGCCAAATAATTTCCATCCAAATCGAACTAAGATCATGTTCAAAGTACTAGGTCTAGCGTTGAATCAAACAACAAGTTATCCTAACGAAGAACGCAAGACTTCAAGTAACAGATACACACTAAGCAAACCCTAGGTTTAAAATAAACGGTTGCCAAGATTTTTCGATAAGTTACCGCCATTAATGCCAACATTGTCGATGCAGCCGCCCTAAGGCAGTAGTCGATGTTTATGCAGCAGCCGCTGCAGACGAGGCAGATATTGCTGCCGCAGTATGTTGATTTGTAAGGACTGTCTATTTCTATTTTGTCTACAACTTTCCTATTTGGCGGTCATTTTTCTTTGGATCAATATCCATTCATCTCCATCTTTATATTACTTCATATATACGACATAGGAATAAAGTTGCACCAGCAGTATACTAAAGTTGGACAATTTCAGATGGTACAATTTCAATCATGTTTGTTATATGCATTTTAATGTGATTGTTCAACTGAGAATAAGAAAAGCCACTAATTGTTTGATAGGAAAAATTGTCCAGGAAGGTCTATACCAATACCATAACTAGAAGTGTATATCATTTGAGGCTAGTAGATTACATATTTGTGTCCACACTTCCTTCTACAATGCGGGTTTACACATTATCAAGATATCTTACAACTATATGGCTCATGTCGATTGCATGATACACAAGGTGTGGTCGAGAAGGATGAATCCACTTTCACTATATATCAATGACTTTAGTGGAAACCACCAATGCCCATATCCATATTAAAGGCGAATGTAAATGCTTCCATCCAATACTGAGGTGATATATAATAACCTCTCATGAGAACACTTAGGTGTAACATACGTAGACAAAAAACCGTGCATGGCAAGTTGTGCCTACCGGGGTTCACCAATGGGATTGGGAATCATCGGGAACTCTGTTAAAACAACATAGACTTGCGGAGCTAATCGTAACCTATATAACTTGGTGAATCTATGATGCAAGAAAACTGATGCCAAACCACCAGATATCGGTGGTATATTCCCAATTACGTTGAGGAGATATCCTGCGTGAACACAAGGGCAACGATTTTACATTGTTAGATTCGTCAACATCGGCACACGTGTGACAATTTCTTCTTGAATGTACTATCTTGGAGTAGTGCGGCAAGGTATTCAACCTACTTCCGGTGTCTTCTCAAACTATGCGGGTGGGCATTGGACTCTCTCTGTTCCAGGGTCCGGCTAACGAGTAGCGTACAAGTTTTACGACAAGTATGCACGTACTCCGAGTGAAAATAGATGATCTCACATTTTGTTTTGATCCAACAACATCGGCGTGCGTGTGTCGTGTCCTTGTTGAAGGTGTTTACTCGAAACACGGGATAAAAATTCTGAGTTCGACCTTCTTAGACTCGTCAACAGACATGTGGGCATTTCTTCCTGAAAGTCTATCTTGGAGTAGTGAACTTTTCGTTTGTTGGGTCATGTGTAATATGGTTCTTGGTAGGTTTGTGAACATATTGTCACGAGCCTACTCCTTTTTGGATGACCTCGGTTCTTTTTATCCGATTTGTTTGAAATCGATGTGTGACATCATTGAATAATAAAAAAACTATGGTCATCCTCCTTTTCGAAAAACTAGTTTATCTTTCATCTTTGTACTTACATACCTTATCTTAATGCAGACGAAGCCTTGAGCAGAGAGTCATCTATTGTGTAGTGATGTCGCGATTTGGACCAGGATCGATCTAAATCACGCAAGTTATATAACTCTTGTAAGCCACCAGTTGGATAATTCGAACAATTGTAAATCCCGGTGTTTGTAACCTCTTTCAAAATAGTGAAACTTTGTTGGTTGGTGCCCGTTGTTGTTACCCTTCTCGTTGGAGGGGTTTTTCCACCTTAAAGTCTCGTGTCCCCTTATTTGTTCTGGTTCTTTCATCGTTTCTGTTGCTTATCGAGTATAACAACAATGACATCGATTATTAGGATATGGCAAAAACTCGAGAAGCTAACTTCCATTGGCTAGTTCGGACATCAAATAATCCAGGCATAGGATGGTGCTCTTGGTCTTGCTGAAGTGTCGCACATTAGATTCCAAGTGTGGTAGAGGAAGGTCAATTGTCATGGTAATACTACATGGTTGCCGCGACACCTTTAGTATGTACTCTTTAGCCATGAGTGTTTTGGAAAGGGCAAACTCATTTTCTTATGAAGTCCGTGTAAGATATTAACAAAACCCAATTGCTGTTACGTATTACTTATGTTCTTTGGGAAAATTGTGACACTTATTTCGATTGCACAAAGATATACATATATCATGGTAATTTGTGGTTAACTTTGAATCATATCATCTCTAGGCATCCACACAACTGGCCAGGAAAATCGCACGAAACCATGTATCACATATCAATATTCAGTGGCGGAGCCAGGATCGGAAGCCTGTGTTGTCGTTTCTAATCTGTGATGTCAAATATATGTGTTTTTACTGATTTTTAAATTTTTTTCTTAATAATTTTTGCTTGTATACAAAGAATTTGCAAAAATCCTGTGTGGTCATTTGACCACACATGTCACAACGTGGCTCCGCCATTGTCAATATTGCCACACCTGCGGGAGGATTTTTACAGAATTTGGCTTACGGAATGAGGTGGCAACGTTTGGTTGCAGGTGCTGGAGGGCCCACCGTGAAAATAGAGTCATATATTGACACGTATGTCTGTAAGTTTGTTTCCATAGCGATTGTCCTGTAAGGCTAGCATTTTCGATCATTCATCTCCACTACTAATAAAAGAGCGAACTTTATCTTTGCTATGTTCACCAAACCAAGTGCACACAGATCAGCCAGGACCCTTAGATCATGTCATCGAACAGTCCATATTACTTGGTTGTTCCTCAAACAGTCCAACGGCTCAGATTGATCCTGTCAACCGGCAGAGCACGGTCTGCCAAATTTCCACCGTCCGCCTCCTATTCGCATGCCACCGATCCGAGATCACAGGACGCGTTCCACCCATGCCTGCCATAACCAGCGATCTCTCCCTGATTTTCGTATTAATGGAGATTAATTAACGCACCGCAAATTTCTCTCTTCTTTCCTCCCTTCCTGCCGCCGATGGAGATACCTCTTCTCACACGAGGCGTCGCCGGAATCCCATCAGAGCCGCATCTCACTTTTCCAATCACCACCTTACCCCCATATGGAGCCGCTGTTGGAGCCGTGGCCTAAACCAGCGAGTTCACCACGGGCTTTGTCTGCGGCTGCAACTCTCGCTCGGCGTCGATGCTGCTCGAAGGAGGAGGCAGACGTGCTGCTGCCCCGCACGATCCCGCGTCGAAGACGATGCCGGAGGAGCGCCCCCACCATCTCAAGAGCGCCCGCCCGTCCCCCGACTGCCAGCCATCAAGCCGCCCACCCTCCTCGCCTGATGCTACAGCCAACATGTCTACTCTTCCTCTGGATCTGGATGTTCTTGAATAGTTCACAAATTTGAACTGTAAGTAGACGATGTTCATCTATTCTATGATGTTACAATTGTTAACTATATAGTTCCTGCCCTATTCGATGGTTACAAAATATTTGTTTTTGTTAGTTCTTCCCGTAAGCTGTTGGAACTTATAGTTCTGATTCTGATTAATATTTGTGGTTATTTGTACTTAGGGATGTTAAAGAAAAATGACGTGAACCATGGAATTGCATGATTGTAGCAGACCGGATAACTTTTTTTTTGGATGATTAGATATTTACTTGCAACTTCTTAACTTACTTTTCCATCTATTCTTCTCAAGTATGTTTTGATCAACTTATTTGTTGTACAAGTTTTCTGGTTTAATCCACCTCCCACTGCAGACTATAGCAAAAGTTGTATTTGTTGGCTGTTGGGAACTACAGAAATGGTTACTATGTAAGAAGCCAGAAAGCTGTAATTCTGAATTGATGCGCACAGACTGTGATAGGGAAGTGATGGGCAGAATACATGCCACCACAATTAGTAAAAGATGGTATTTTTTGATCAAATGTAAATACGACAGTAACAATGCAGAACATGAGAATGTTGCATCAGGTTTTAATCATCATGTACTGACATAGGTTTGGTTACAACTTGCAAGCAGTCGGAGTAGGCTACCAGACAACCTATTTTTCAAGCATTCTTTATTCGAATTTCTGTTTTGGTGTTACATGCACTACTTATACCTCTGCAAAAAAAATCTCAATAACTTGATTCATCAAACCTGGTTCAAGCACATTTATTGAGTTCTCATGGCCTTAATTTTTTCTAGAGACTGAGTTGATTTTTTCCCAGCCGATGTCGCTTGATATTAATTACATGGTCTTGAAGTAAAAAAATCATGATGTAGAAGGCACAATGTACATTTAAAAAGGAACACGGTACAGTGTAGCACAATTATATTTCGCGAAGGTACTCTAAGAAGCTTGATGACAAATAAGTGATCAACATACGTAAAGAAACCTGTCAACGTCCCTAGGAGAGGGAGCAAAGCATTAATGAGCATGGGCGAAGCGTGGGATTAAATTATGGAGTATAATATTCGTGCTCAATTGTGCTACTTAATCAAGAAGAATACGTGCTAAGGAGGGGCTAAAGTGGCACATCCGTGAAATTTCTATCGGTATTACCTAAAATATGGTCAATCCAAGTGAGGCCTTAATTGTAATTTAGAGTAGCGATGTGTAGCCACATTCTTTCTCTTTTAAGAGACGATGCTCATAAGTACATACAAAATTTGTGTATCAGTATATTTTGAATCATTTTTCTAGAAGTTGTCTTCACATTGCTATGCTTCATTTTGGTCAACATGTGCGTGCATTTGAATTATCATACTTGTATATATATTAAAACTACATAAAAAGGTAACTCATTAAGTGTCTTTTTGATTCGTAGGATAGGAAATTCAATCCTTTAGAATTCCTACGAGTATCCCGTGAATCAAAGAGGACCTAAATAATGCCATTCCAAATAAGGTATGTTTTGTCATATTTTGAAGACGTGCGTTGCGCGTGCAAAGCAACTAGTATATACAAGAAGTACATGTATGGTTGTTCTAGAGAAGAAACTAGGAAGCCTCATTTATCTGGTGTATTAAAAGTAGGGAAGTAGGGATCACAAGTGATAAGGATCAACTAGATGATCCGTAGGATTTTGCCCAATCTTTCACGGCGAATCAACAAACAACAAATCTTCCAATCACGCGACGAACGTAACCTGAAGAAGAGGAACGAAATCCAGCAAGCAACGTGATGATAATCAACACGCCTCAAACCTCAGCCTGATAATTCTTGATGCACACAAGAACCTTCACGCAACTTTATTTAATCTGGATACACGGCGGCGCCGTCCCCGGAGGGATGCTTCACCACGAGACACAACTCAATGTCTAAACTCTCAAAATTCTGAACCCCTTAAAACCTAGCCGCCGGCCTCCTTATATAGGCAGCCAGAAAACTAGTCGGTTGGACAGGCCCAAACCGAAACACACAAAATAAAACTAAGTGGCCCATAACACGACCGAGCTAAAATAACTAAACACAAATAGAATTGGTAACCTATCTAACTTGGTGGAGTCCTGAAGTTGGGCTGCACTCCCTCCTTGATAGGTTCAGCTGAATGTACTGGGATGTCCTCATCATCCTCCCTCCCTTGGAAAGGCGTTGACCTCAACGCCGGAAGGTCTTCTCTAGCGGGTGGCGTCAAATCTGCAACATTGCCACGATCTTTCGCCATCTTCAAGTCTCGCTGGCCTACCACACCACCTCCTCCCTCGCGGCTAGCAGAACTTGACATGGTACTTGGCACCTCCTTTCTTCTCCATATACGGATGGATTGGGGCACCACTTCCTTCTTCTTCGTAATGCTTGTTGGAGCCTTGTTGATGTTGACATGTATCTTCTGAGCACGACCCTGTATAGGTGCAATACCTGGGCCACACAACTGGCGAACACGTCCATCCTTGCCCTTGTGCACACGCGCTACTGCTTCAACTTTCCTCACAGCTGCTCCCACAAATTTGTGGACTAGTACCCGCGCCTCCACATGCAGCGAACCACGATCAGCACAAACATCTTCGGTCTGAACGCCCTTGTCGACACAAGCTAAACGCGTAGAACATGTTGTATCAACCTTCTTGTCACCACTAAGAGGCTGGACTTCAACCGGATGGTCACTAACAGGCACAACAGGCGTGTCATCTACATGCACAGCTGAATCAACATATGTCGTGATGCTCTTTGCATCTTGCACCTCTTGTTGAAGCTTGACTGTCCTCGGCTGCGGCGTCATCTTGTGCACTTTTTCCTTGCGCACAATTAATACCACATCAGACTTGATCTTCTCATCTGTCATCGGCTTCAATGTCCTCTCTTTGCCCTCATGCAAAAATGAATATGTATTTGCTCTCCCAACATGTATAGCATTGCGATCATACTGCCATGGACGCCCAAGTAACAGTCCACACACCTCCAATGGCAAGACATCGCACTCCACCTCATCAGCATACTCACCAACTATAAATGGCACCCGCACTCTATGTGTAACCTTCAGCATACCACAGCTATTTAACCACTCGAGATGCTTAGGTTCAGGAATACGCCATGTGGACAACCCCAACGCAGCCACCATTGCCTTGGTTATGCCATTAGTACAGCTACCACCATCAATCATCAACTTGCACGCCTTGCTCTTGATCAAGCATTGTGTTTGAAATAAATTCCAACGCTGTCCCTTGTCAACAGTCATGCAAGTATCGTCACGTACTCTCTTGAGTTGCATGTTCAGCCCACTCAATGGTACATCCTCATCCACCACATCCTTGTCAACACCAGCTTTCTTCTCCTCGGAAAGAGCCATAATTGGTGCTGCCTTGTTAACATCAACCATCGGAACAGTCGACTTATCTCCAAAAATTGTCTTGGGAAAGTTTGTCGCCTGATGCTTTAAATTCTCCTGAAGATTCTCAATGTTCTTCCGAATCTCAGGCAACTCTGTCCTCTCAGCGCGCCTAGACTCATCTCCCAGGATAGGCCGCGGCGAACTGATTTTCTCAACACAATCAGAGGTAGCCGTAGCAGAACTACGTCGTCTCGGCATAAACCCTCGTTCCGGTGGACTCGCAGCACGCAAATCACTCTCGTTAATCCGCCAGACTCGTCGTGGTGAACTCGTGGCACGAACATCATCCCTCTTTGGCTCAAAGGTGAGAAAACCGTGTGATGTTACTGACATCTCGTAAGCTGGCTTGTAGCCGTCAAGATAGCTATACATCCTCGGCTAAGCAGCGTCGTGAGAACTGAACTGAAACAAATACTCGACAGACAGGAGTAACAGCAGTAGTCCGTCACGCAAAATATTGCAGTTATAGCAATCTGTCAATCTGCAAACACCCCGGAACTGATTGGTAACCACAAGAAAAATCTCACCTAGCAATTAATGCACCGATTCCTTCCCTTGAGTGGCCACCAAAACTGATTTTCCTTTAATCTCAAAAAAAAAAAACTGATTTTCCTTTCCTTGCTAACGTGAAGACCAAGGAGTAACTAGCTCGTACTCCGTAACAGCAATCTGACTATACCAACAAATCAGAGCCGATCTCCACGTGATTTTTTTCTTTCTTTCCTTTGACTCCACGCGCAGCCAAACTCGATCGATCTGATCGCCTCTTTCCTTCCGAGCGATGCGTGGCAAACCGATCTGTACGAGAAACAGAAAAACGCTGGAACGCCTCGGATAACCCGACGCCGCCAGCAACTCCTCGATTCCTCGAAGTCCGATACCAAAGAAATCACAACTCGCAGCGATCTACTAGATGAACACCGGCGTCTTGGCTACCCAAATAGCAGATCGATCAGCAAAATCTCGCCGTGAGCAACCCAGGGCTCTGATACCACATGATAAGGATCAACTAGATGATCCGTAGGATTTTGCCCAATCTTTCACGG
This sequence comes from Poa pratensis, assembly GCA_947311845.1. Lineage (NCBI taxonomy): Eukaryota > Viridiplantae > Streptophyta > Magnoliopsida > Poales > Poaceae > Poa > Poa pratensis. The sequence goes on from CAMZMU010000020.1 coordinate 72,420,801, forward strand.
CGAATCAACAAACAACAAATCTTCCAATCACGCGACGAACGTAACCTGAAGAAGAGGAACGAAATCCAGCAAGCAACGTGATGATAATCAACACGCCTCAAACCTCAGCCTGATAATTCTTGATGCACACAAGAACCTTCACGCAACTTTATTTAATCTGGATACACGGCGGCGCCGTCCCCGGAGGGATGCTTCACCACGAGACACAACTCAATGTCTAAACTCTCAAAATTCTGAACCCCTTAAAACCTAGCCGCCGGCCTCCTTATATAGGCAGCCAGAAAACTAGTCGGTTGGACAGGCCCAAACCGAAACACACAAAATAAAACTAAGTGGCCCATAACACGACCGAGCTAAAATAACTAAACACAAATAGAATTGGTAACCTATCTAACTTGGTGGAGTCCTGAAGTTGGGCTGCACTCCCTCCTTGATAGGTTCAGCTGAATGTACTGGGATGTCCTCATCAACAAGACACTGAATAAACAGCTAGTAAATAGCACCCGGTCTTATCCCCTCCCCTGCTACAGTTCAGAGCGGCGAACCGAGGGCGATCTTCTTCCTGCCGGCGATTCTGCTGCCCTCCTTCCTTCCCGTCGGCCTCGGGGCCTTCGGAGGGGGGAGGGGGGTCGAATCGCCGGCCGGATCCTTGTGCATCTAGTTAATAGATTCGCCGATGAATTGAACAAATAGTTAATAGATTCGCCGATGGTACCCTATGTTTACATCTTTTGACGCACCACATAGATGACAATTCGTCGATGAAGAACTAGGTATCGTCAGTGTTAGAGTTGACGATTATGCGTTTGAACCATGCAGATTATTGTCTCCCTTTGCAACGCACGGGTCATAAGCGAAAAAAAAGATGAAGTCTATCGACAATCCCGTCGCATTGCTAACTGGAATGAGATAGTGAAATAATTCTCAGAAAATATTTGGTCTGATTTCATTTTTTATCAAGAAATCTATTTAAATGACTTGATAAAATAACTGAATGAAACAAATATAGATTCAAAAAATTGTTTAAATTATAATAAATTTGGAGACGTGCGTTGCACGTGCACGTTCACTAGTTTAGGTTAGCTAGGTTGCTTAGGTTTGTGCTCGCCGCCGTTCTGTTCTTCGCGGTGATGGCGACGGTGCTAAATAATCTTGCTCTTGGTCTGCTGCTGGTGGCCTGCTTGCAGGCGACAGCCAGATCTGTGAGCCTGGTGGCCAGTCGAGGTGGTTGTGGCGGCGGTGGCGGCCTCGACGTGGCTTTTGTGCCCTGGCTCCATCGTCGCAGTGACGAGTTCTCCGGCGGCACTGCGGAGCCATGGGGCTTGTACAGGAGCTTCTGTGGGATCTCGGAGCTCTCTGCTGACTTTTGGTGCGCTCTTCTGGTTTCTCCGGCCAGCCTTGGTGGCGTGGGCTGGAGGGACTCCATCGGCGCGCTCTGCTTCATCTCCGTCGTGCTCCTTCCTTCTTCGGCCGGCCGTGGTGGCGAGGGGGGAAGTTGTGGTCAAGGCGGGATTTCGGCGGCGGCTCCGGCAGACCCTTTTCGAGTTCAGTGCAGGGAAAGATGGAAGATTGGTGGTTGCGGTGTGGAGGCGCCATGGCCGTACTCCTTCAGCGTCCTTCGGTTCCGCCGCCTGCGGCGGGCGGCTCCTGCGGCCTTCTACATGGGTGGGGTGCATCCTTTCCGGGGATGGCGGCGGCCTGGGGTCTTCCTCTCCGGCGTTGCGTCGGCGATGAAGTTCTTCCTCAGGCAATGCGGTGGTTCAGCGTTCGGCCTCGTGGTTCTTCTGGCTTCGCTGTTGTGCTGAGCTCTTGGGTTTGTTCTTCTGCGTATTCCTGTGCTTTTTTATTTCTGTGTTGTATTCTGTGTTGAATACGCAGTGTGGATTCCTTCAAAAAAAAAAGAATAAACAGCTAGTACTACTACCTTGCGTATGCTCCAAAGTTTGCTGCCATTACCATTAGAAGCATAAATTCAGAACTTGTGGCGGTGCCGTGTTTCTTCAGTTGGGCTGCACATACACATGTACCGAATACAGTGGTAGAAGAATTAACCTCGGGCGGCACAAGGCACAGGTTCCTGCTATCAGGTCCTCAGGTAGGTAGTCTGTAATGTGCTACGCTGCTCTGAACGAACTAACATGGCCTACAATCTCCCTCGACACCGATGACACGGCGGTCATCTTGAACTCGAGCCGCGGAGAGCAAAGGCGGAGTCGCTGCTGGCGTTGGATACCACTTCGCTAGGTCTCGGCGGCGCCTCCGTTTCAAACAATTGACATGAACGGCTAGGGCGCTGAATATGACTCGCCGCCGCGGCAGCTCCGCCTGTGAGCCAGGATATGCTCCGGCCAGGCGTGCCGGCCGCTTGACAGGGTGCAGTCTTGCATTGTTTCCTCTAACCTTAAAGAAAAAAAATCACCGCAGAGCCGGTGGCACACTGTGTGAAATGCGAGCTAGGGAAACACAAGTTCAGCTTTGGCGTTTCAGTCGTACACAGATGTGCAAAAAGGTTGCAGCTGTTGACCTCCATGATTGTACCCTAAAAGCGAGACATGAAACCTGTTTGGTCTTTGCTAACAAGGAGAGGGATTAGGGGTTTTAGCCTGTTCGTTAGGACTTTGGCAATTGCTTTGATAGTGCAGTTCTGAAGTGAGATGGGCCTAAAAGCGTCAGGTGAGCGGGCTGAGTCTGATTCAGGCAAGAGAACGATGTGGGCTCGGTTAAAGGCGGCGGTGTCGATAGATTGAGGGTGGAAGTCGGCAAAGAGTTTTAAGATTTGGGGTTTAAGGATGTGCCAGAATTTCTTGTAGAGGCCGGGTCCAAAGCCGTCAGGCCCAGGGCTAGCAGAGGCATTCATAGCATGCAAAGCATCTACTACTCACTCCGTTCGACAATATAAGATGTTTTAGCCCTTTTCCACTTTTTTTGTGTGGGGAAATTTAAAGAGCTTTATTCAACAACACCTGCATCGTCAGCCATAAGCCTAGCGACCAGAAAGTCTGGGGTTTCGCCTATCTAGCTACTAGTCACCGTGAGTGAGCAAGCAAGCTTTGCACACAGGTGAGCAACATGGTTAGCCGACCTTAATACATGAACAATATCAAGGAAATAAAATTCGAATCTAGCTCTCCAACTTCAGAATGTTTTAGCCCTTTTCATATTCACATGCATACACATGTATGTAGACACTTTTTAGTGTATGTGTACATTCTTATTAGTATGAATGTAGACATGCATATGTAACACCTAAAACATGTTACATTACATTATGAAACGGATGGAGTATTTCTTTTTCAGTAAAGGGAGAGTCGACATGTCGGAGGGCCGGGATAGGATTTAAGGATGGTCTTAGTTAATGTTACATCCGAAGCCGAAGCGATCCACAAGACCACACTATCCAGCCAAAAATGTATTTAAGGATGAGAGGAGACACCGGAGGAGAATCCGAAACTGTGACATTAGGGCCCAAGGCTTAAAATAAGGGACTGTTTTAAGTTCTAACCGTGTCAATAAGATGCATCTTCTATTTTAGAACCTAATACATCTTGCAGGACCATCAAGCAGTTACTATGCATCAGCAACACTAATTAAGCACTTTGGCTTTGGGCACGAGTGCCCGCTTATAATACGTTTTGTTTAGATAACCTACCAAAGCGTCTAATATTTGTGGACGGAGGAAGTACATCGTAACTATGCATTTGTTTTTCTAACCTTAAAAGAAATTTACCGATGCAAAAAATGCAAATGAAATGCACGTTTATCTTCAGTTCTTTACCATTTCAATCGTGCACAAATCTGTGAAATGTGCAGCTTTTGACCTGCATGATTGTACCCTCAAAGGTGCAACTGTACAGGCATATGCTGGAGCTCTGTAAAAGTAGGATTCGCAGGGAACTTCCAAACACTCTGATAAAGGAGAGCTCAATCATAGAGTGCAGCACTAGAGCAGGATTTTTTCACAAATTACCAAACACTCATATTACCAACTTACATGTACAAGGAGTATGTATGGATGGCCTCTACCACACAGCACCACTCAAGTTATTGAAATACACCGATCTCGAAAACTATGCATCTTTTGATATACATTGGTGATGATAACTGATCAGATCGACACAGGAATGAGCAAAATAAGATGAAAGAAGGACATCGTGTTTGTCATCACAACAACACAAACACTCCTTTCAGCAGTTAGAACAACATACAAGAAGGCAGAACATAACCAAATCAAACAACAATAAAGATAGCATATACCCGGAACCTCGCACAATGGAATATAGACACGCCGTTAACCTAGATGTACAAACTTTTTCCAAAAAAAAACTATGTAGGGAGATGTAACCTGCACAGCTGGAGAAACGGAACACCAGGAACAGAGCGGATTTGCCCTACTCAGATTGGAAACGGTATGTGCAATCAGTCATGTAATTCAACCTGCTTCAGGGCTTGGTTAGAAGCGCTTGCCCGTGGTTTCGGGGCGGACTTATCGCTGGCAGATCGGTTCATCTCCTTTTTGCTGTTTGTCCCCTTCGCTGCTCCCCCGCCAACTGTTAGAAACAACAAAACTTGCTGAATTACGGAGTGATGATTTCATGGAAATGCATGGCAGAAAAGAAAAAAAGGATATATAGAAATTCAGTTTTCCAGAATGACACATAGCAAAACATGATAGACATACATCAATAACAGTGAGAAAGATCTGACAGAAGGCAAAGAAGCTAGTTGATCATATCAAGAGTCTTACAAATTGTTGCAGAGAGAAAACAGTTTCTAAGCAGATCAGACAGTTTTTTCATTGGAGTACAGCTTTTTTTAAAGCATTTCAGCCCTAAATTAGTGGTGCAATAAAGAAACTATTGTTGGATAGAGTCTTGGTATTAAATATTCTATACAGGATTCCAATTGGTTCTTTACTTCTTTTGGATAAACGGAATGGTGTGCGGCAGTTATCTGAATGATCGCCGATACAGCTAATACAAGATGAAGAATCGTTCTACTATTCAAGAATTTATGCTAAAAATATAAAAGGCTGGATGAGTTATGACCATTTGTGTGTTTTACCGTTGTTTGGCAGGGATAGCCGCTTCTTGGCTGATGAGTTCAGCTCCACACGCCTTTCTTTCTGGTTAAGCGCAGACACATAAGCTATATCTATGTGCTGCGAGCTGACTTCCGCAAAACCCTCATCTACCAACTTCGACTTCTGTTTGGACGATCCCAAAGAGGAGGAAGGCAGCATACTTGATGATCGCCCAAACGAAGTAAAATTTACATCAGAGTATGACTTCTTGTGGTTTACACCTTTCTTCTTGCTTGGGCCATTTGGAGGAGTATTCGAAGTTGGCACTTTGACCTTTGGTACGACCTGAGACTTTCCTTCCCCATGCTGATTATCATCACACATCGGCATGCTCTCTTTGGCATTATTGTCAAGTAACCTGTTCTCCCATGGACGTGCAGCAACCCATCTCTCTACCCAGTTTGAACCCCAGTGGTTGTCATCAAGTTCGAGTACTTGCAGATTTGTAGATTTCAGTTGCCTTGAACCAGCTTGCCTCTGACCAAGAGAAAAATAGATCTTACAGACTTCAGAGAGGTTAACAGATTTTTTTTTTTTAAATACATAATTTTCGGCATGAGCACTAATCGTCATATGCATATTAAGATCATTCTTAGATGCTAGCAATAGTTTCCTAGGTGCACCAGTTCATACTAAATAGTAAATTGTAGAGTACAATAGTAATATCCTTGCTGCATTCCATTTCAACCAATAAAGCACATCCATTGCACTTGGGTGAAGTCACAGTGAGAAAATATCTGGAAGGAAAAGGCAAATCTTCTCCTAGGATCACATGAACACATGTTTTGGTTCAGTACAACACTGGCAAGAAATACGCGGACTTCCACTATGCACATGTGGCCATCTGTGTCCACGCATATTCAAAAATGTTAAAACACCTATGATTTATTTAAATATCGGAATAAAAAATGTAAGTGCACAGAACGAAAAAGGGATGATCCGAGGTTCTCAGGTAGTCAGATTCATAAAAACAGGATATCTTAGCATATACCTGGTTAAGTGTGTCCCCTGCAGTTTGGCATGATACAACTAGCTGAACTACTCACCCTATTGCACAGTTCTCTTTTTCTTGCAGTATAGCTAGATTTGAAATTGTGTACTTGATATACAACTCTAATGCCTATGATTCAAAATATAGCTATACTTTTTTCAACTGTACCATCAATATTTAGTTAATCTAAACTATTTTAATCTAGCCTCACCAGATTATATTTTCCTTGTCTTGACTATTGAGTATCATTTTTTCTATTCTGGATTATTATCAGAATTTCTAGCCTGAGAGAAAAGATAGTGCCTTTAATCTTACCAGTTGTTTATATTTACAAACAAGCAGCAGCAAGCGAGAAAGCAATAACCCTAAGAAAAAATAAGCATGTTACACAAATGTGATTAATGTTTGATATTTATCGCCACGGCGGTCTCAGACAGATCAGTTTTATTAACCTATGGTTTACTATATATTTACTCAACAGTAGATGTCTTCTCCTATAAACTATTAGAAAATTAGCAAGCAGAGCAAGCGCGAAAAATATCAGTTATTCACTGTTCGGATGGCACATGTCCGTTAATAAGACAGAATCCTGACTGATGTACTTCTTGCTTGCGTTATTAACTTCCTGATCGGACTACACAGTTGCATATTCAACAAACAATTGGATTCAAGAGCATCAAGTTCGCCTCACTTATCAAGTCTCATCTAGTCCATGTATTCTGGTGTAGTTCCATCCAAATTACCTGATGCGTCAACGCATACGCCATTGCTCTCTCGCGTTTCGCAGCAGCTTCCTGCCTTTTAAGTACTTTAGCTTGTATTTCTTCCACAGAACCAGTACCACCACACCAACCCTCCTGCATTTGTTGTTGCAGATTTAAAAGTGTTATCCCTTAAACAGTGTCTAGTCGAAAAACATTGCAACTCGAAAACACAACCATTATCAAAACAATGTGAATGATCAACGACAACCATTACCAAAACAATGTGAATGATCAACGGGTCTAATGCCCCTGAATTTATCATTGCTGCAATAATTGGCAGAGTATCAAAAGGCTGAATAAAAATTCTTTTCGTTTAGAAAATGTAGGCCCTAAGAACATACAGCTGGAAAGACACACAAACTGAATATTCCATAGCAGCAAGTCAATCCTTATTATTCTAAAAACGTTTTCCTTGGCCCTAACCCAAGCTCAACCCAAGTCAGCCGATGAACCGTGTTTACTGTGATATAAGATGTACTCTCATTCTCATCATCCTTCAACTGACCACTTGTAGTAAATTTAACACAGCGAGTAATAAAATTAAACTTTATGATGTCCAGTTTGTTTCCTTTCATCCCTATATAGAAAAATATATGACTTGATTTTGTTATATGTATTATAATGTAGTTTATTCAAGTGAATAGCATATAGGGGCGTAGGTTAGTATGTTTATTTATAAGGTATCTTGTGACCTACCTCGATTTCTCGAACATGATTCTCACTATCATCTTGCTCAGGGACCTTTTTCCGTGCCACCTGGTTTTTTAAAGCAACACCAACTTCTCTTGCTCTGACACGAGCTTCAGCTCTTACCAGCTCATGCATACACTGAAGTGTTTCTGCTGTCTGCTTTCTCACAATATGACCCCTAACAAGGGCTTGCAGTATAACTATACCTTTCAGCGCTCGTAAAGCCCGCCGCGCCTGTTAAGTATGGAAGAAAGACAAAAGATCAAAATGTCAGAACCAGTGAACTATTGTGGATGCTTGAAATCATGATACCACATAATATGAAATCCACAGCTTCTTCAACCAATGCTTTGCCATACACGGGAACGACGTAGCTGAATAATTTATTGATTTTAAGTTTTCTCAAAGAAAAAATATTATTTTTAATTCAGGACACAGAAGGTATGGCTTCACTTTGTCTTTTCATTATCACTGAAGAATTAACTAGGACCTCCTAAAACTAATCTCCCATTTTCTGTTTTTCTTGGATTATCCTAATAATGTATACAATCTCTTTCCCTTCGTATTAGCTGACAATCTCTAGGTTTAATTTAAAATAGCTGAAAATATGAGCACATTCACTATTTGGTGGCATTGCTTTCTCGACACGGCAAAATGAATATGTAATGCTATCCATTGTTTAGCACAACAGTGTTCAAAGAGAGCATACCAAGAATGCCCGAAATGCAGACTGAATAACTGTTGCAGCCAAATCATCTTCTCTAGAAAGTTCTTCAGTTTGAGAAACATGCACATCGAGTGATGCACTTTCTGAAGAAATGGAGTTTGGAACTATCTGTATGTGGGTGTCATCAGTCGATGTTTCACTAGGCACTGCAAGTTCTTCTACTGCGGGATCCAGAGAATGCTTTCGTTCGTGTAGCTGTAGAGGAGCAGAGCTCTGCAACATTTATGATAATTGTCATGATAGCAGTAACAACTAATAAGTCAAGTAGAAAATGTTCTAAAAAAATAAAAGCCAATCAAGTATGCTGCTAGTTAGGAATTCATGCTTACAATGTAACACCATTGTAAGCGGTGCACGACAGACTATGATACATATTGTATTCACACTTAAGGTTCAACTGTATGGTTTCCTTTGAAATAGGTTAAACTCCTTTAGTAGTGCAAATTTAGTCTCTCTTTTTTTGGCAAATGATGTTAAGCTTTGTTTTGTCAAATTTACATACTGACGCCTGATAACTAAAATAAACCAACCAGCTATCTGTTACTGACAGACAAATTAACAGATTAAAAACTACTACCTCCGTATCTAATTATAAGACAGTAGACCAATTTAGCATACCAAAACGTCTTATAATTTGAGACAGAGGAAGTATAAACTTGCCATTAAGTTTTCAATTAAAGCTTCATTCCAACATGATTTTATTTTCCCTCTTATTTTGTAGGTAAGGGGACAGAAGAACAGAAGTCTGGCAATAACAGCATAAGCTTGCTATAACAGTGCACAACATTTAATACGCAGATATTGACCACAAAATGTGATCGTTGTTCCCCCCATTCCCATAATACATTTTTTCCATAATCCATTCCCATAGTATTTGTAGTGTTGATACAACACAGGCATACACAGAAAAACTCTATTTTTGAAACTACTGATCAGTGGAGCAGAGTTGTTGAGCAGCAAGCCCATGACAAAGACATGCCAACAACAGCACTTGTGTGGCATCAGACAAACCAAATTTGGTAGACCACCCATTTCTGCTGTTTTGCTCATTCTTTAAGATTTGTCATGTTCCCACATCTCTCACAGAAAGACAAAAACCAGAAGCATATGCGCCTATCAAGCTGTGCACAGAGCACATATGAGAAGGAAATAGAAACAAAAGACACAACAAAATACATTACACGCTATAAACCCAAGGCGAATAGCACGACTTACGGTTTCACTGCTCTCAGCATTTTGTGCCTTTTCTTGATCTTGTGAATTCTTCCCTTTTTCTTGCTTTCTTATGCGAACCAGTGATTTAATCCACTTCGATGAAATACCCATGATAACCCAACCTTTTTCTTTCTGCTAGTTCACTCACCAAAGACCTGCATTCAGAATATTGTAATGTTTACTATACTAATGAAGTAAAGCTGCCTTATGCCTATAATTTAAGTAAGAGATCAACGATAGCTCACAGCTTAAAACCAAGAAATACTGCATAACAATTCCTACAATCTCAAGCAATGTATAGCAACACTACTGTAAGAGCGCGCATGCAACTTGCTGAAACAATGACCAAAAGTTAGTGGTCTTCACATGAACAATGAATATAGGCATGACTAAGGTAAATTGTCAAATCCAATGATTGATGCCAATGCAAGAAAGAATCTAAGTTGTATGATAAGGTCAGCTGGAAGCAACAAAAATATTCTGCCATTCCTTCACCGGTGGTTGCCATGGAAGTATATAATACGAGTCAAGGCTACGGCATCAAACTAGCAGAGATGCTGATATCAAATCCTACTCCGCCACCGAATATACAGTAAATGCAAAAGACTGAAATTGAGGACCATTTGAGCAGGCCACTAAGGAATATGCAGCACAGACAAGAACCAAACCATGCAATTGATGCGCCTGTTACGCAGGAAGTAAGAAAAACAGACATAAAAAAAAACTGCATGGTTTTGCAAAATATAAGCAACACTGTATCCTGTGAATGCAGCTAATAAGTGAGCGAAATTCACAAATAATTCCCAAGAGGAATGCGTTTTAACACAGAAATTTCCATGTAGCAGGCGATGCAGAACAGCAGAACACTAATTTCTCCAACAGAAGATAAGTTCTGGAACTCCAAATAAAAGCCAGCAAGCGAGTACCTAGAAGATTCACTGAAAACTTTACGCCAAACAAAGACACGGCTAGCTCCCAAAAGGAGCCAGCTTTTGAGAAAGTAAAAAAAATGAAGGGGAGAAAGATTGTAATAAAGGAACCTTTTTTTACAGCTCTCCATCTAAATCTTGTAAAAAGATGCAAAACACTTCGATTATACATTGATTGGCTGAAACACCATATGCATTGTTTTTTTCGAAACCGATTTCATAAGATACGCAATGCAGTTCCAAACCGTCAAAACGCACGCACAAATCAGCGCCAGAGGAGGCGCATCGCCACGAGACGAGCGAGCCAAGGGATGCAGAACTCAGATGCTATAAAACTCCCCGGAATCTAGCAAAAAATGCGACTCAAAATCCGAGAACACGCCCCATCCATCGGTCAATCGGGGCCTCGAACTGACTAAATCGCGCTACAGATACGCCGAAGATGAACGCACAGCCCAGCGGCGGCTCACCGAAATGCCTACAGATTGCGCGATTCTTAGCATCAGATGATGGGTTGGGGCTCACCTGGGCGGCGAAGAGGAGAGCCTGAGACGGCAGGCTGCAGAGTGGAGACCATTCCCTCCCCCAGCTCTCCTCTTCTGTCGCCAGTCGTGCCCGCCTCTCTCTTCCTCTCTGCATTTTGGGTTTCGTTTTTTATTCACTCCTTGCACTTTTCGTTTCTTCGAAGCAAAAAAAAAAAAAGGAAAAGAGCAGAAAAGGAGAAAATAGATCCGCCGAGTGCTGCCACAAAAACGTTTGAAAGTTTAGTTTTATCCCTTACCACCCACCTTTATGGCCAAATTATGTGTTTAAATGTTTCTTTATTATAAAAGGGAGTGCAAGATGTTCAAAAAAAAAAAAACACTTGTTACCATGTAGTTGAGCATTTCTCACACATATTACCCCTTTAATGAAAATTCTACCAATATATCGGATCTAGAAAAAATTGAACCTAGTTGTACCCCCACATATACCGAGGGTTCATAAGGGCGTCTCCAATGTTTAATTTTCGTTTGGGTCATAAGCCGGGCCCCACCGCTTGTGCTATAGCACACCAGAATCCTTGCAATGTTTAAGACCACATTGGGCCTTAAGATGGAGCCCATGTGTCAGAATTCTTTTTTACTTTAACCCAACCGCTGGCTCTTCCTTGCACAACGCACAAGAACGGATCAGGAAATCCCCAAATTGCTGGATACCTCCCGCACATACAGATCCAATCCAGCCGTACATCAAGAAGAACGGCGCGGAAGATGGCGCCAGCCGCTGGATTTGGGGCCTCCGCGCTGGCCGCTGGGTGTGGCGGCCCTCCTCCCGGCGTTGGTCTCGGCCGATTGGATGGGGCGGCCAGCGGATTCACCCGCCTGTGCGCTGCCCTCCTCCACGCACGTTGACTGCGCAGAGCGCCTCGCCCCGGTGCTGCTCTGGTGCTCGTCGGAGTCAGCTAGCCATGCCGGAATCGGTGGAGACTAGGGCGCAGCGCTTCCGCGAGGTCGCGGGAGAAGAACCGCTTCCGCCCCAAATCCGCTCGTCCAAGAGAGAGGAGAGAGAAGATTTTATTTTCTATTCCCTGTGGCCGAGTCTCACCGGTGAGGGCGACCTCAAGGATTTTTAACTTATGGTCGACCCACGCTATGTTTAAGACCCGGTCTTAGCTTGTTTTTTCCCCTAAGACCGAGCGCTATTTCCACATTGGAGACGCCCTAAGGGAATATCTTCACCATCGAATAGTACGAAACTATACTTTTGTCCCTTAGAAGCATCTCGGCAAATAAACTGTATACAAATGGGTCGTTTGGTTGGTCGTAACCACTCCAAACAGGGCGAGTGGATGCAAATGGGTCGTTTGGTTGGTCGCGCGAGGCAGTGGTTCGTGCCCACACATACTCAAAGCGATGAAAATTTGAGCCTGAGTGGACTCTCGATTAGCTATTTCCATGGAGCCATGTTGAGGTGAGCGCGAGAGGGGGAAGGGTTTACGCGAGGATGCATGGATAGAGATGGCGGGAGACGGGAAATTGGTGGCACGATATAGCGCGAAATCTAGTCTCACCGTTTAGTCGGTCACCTCCAGCGGGAGAAAATCCCATCTTTTTCAGCACGGGCCACGGCGATTTTGATGTGTGATGCGTGGAAAATACGCACATTTTTGTCCATGTTTAAATCGTATCCTTGTCATGACAATGGCAAGACATAAACTCTAGACCTATCCCAAATCACTAGTTTTAAATTAGTTGTGCAAATTTCTTTGTAAAATATATTTTTGTAGATATAAACATATTTATGATTAAATCAAAACATATATGGAAGAATCGCTTGGTTGGGAGCTGCCCAACTTAACGAGGCGCTCAACAGAAGTATCATGAGACTTAACGACTAATGGCTTCGTCAGATCAAATTGTACCATTTATGGCCTCCTTGGTTCAAACCGACCAATTTTCGTATAAAAGGGCCACTGTCGCATAGAAGATCTCCGAAAACATAATTCCATTCGGCACCACCGTCGATTTTTGTTCAGAAAGTGCTGCTGCCATCACTGCCCCACCTCCATTACCATCTCTTCTAGCATCTTCGTAGTCATATCATAATTGTAATCTTGATCTTTTTACGATTGGCTACATTGTAAGACTATATCAATAAGTCATATTCAAGTAATATTTTTACCGCTTCTTTCGGATGTTCGCTTTCGAGCTAGACATTGGGTATTCGAGACATTCGGGGCCGAATATAGCGAATGTCGTTGTTTGGATGTGCGTGGCATTCCGGCTCGACTTTCGTCCTCGATATCGAGCGAGCTCGCGCTAGGCAGAAAACGGTACAACCCAATCTCGAGCTCCTCACCTCGACATTGCTCTATATTCGCGAGCCAGCGACTCCCGTACCTGTTCGCGAGCGAGCGAACAGACAGAACGCAGCTCGAGCTTCCCCGCCCGCGTTGACCAGGGATGTGCCCGCGCTGCCGCCGCCCTCGGAGGCGTCCCCGCCCACGGATCAGGAGGAGCAGGGGGTGGCCGCGAGGCCGGAGGAGCCCATGGGGGTGCCCGCGGCGGGGCGTCCGGCGACGTCGACGTTCCCGAACGCGGCCGCGGCGGGGACGGCGCGCGTGACGGCGGCGGCGAGCTCGGCGCGCTCGGAGCTGGGTGATACGTCTCAAACGTATCTATAATTTTTGATATTCCATGCTGTTATTATATCAATTGCTACATGTTTTGGCTACACTTTATATCATTTTTATGTATTTTCTGTGACTAACCTATTAACAAGATGCCACAGTGCCAGTTCCCTGTTTTCTGCTGTTTTTGGTTTCAGAAAATCTATTAAGGAAATATTCTCGGAATTGGACGAAACAAAAGACATCGTCAATAATATCACGAGGAGATCACGGAGTCCAAAAGGGAGTCGGAGCAGACCCACCAGGGGGCCACGCCACACTAGGGCGCGGCCCAGGGTGGGCCCGTGCCCACCTATGGCGTGGTGGCCCCCCTCGGCCACCGACGCCGCCTCTTCGCCTATATATTCTCCGCGACGCGAAAACCCTATTACGGTCGATCATATTCCACGAAAAGTTCCGTCGCGGCCGTCATCGTCAATCTCAGATCGGAGGAGTTCTGAAGCTCTTCCCGGCACCCTGCCGGAGGGGAGATCATCACCGGAGGGCTCTACATCACCATGCCTGCCTCCGGAGTGATGCGTGAGTAGTCCACCCCTGGACTACGGGTCCATAGCAGTAGCTAGATGGTTGTCTCTCTACCTTGTGCCTCCATGTTTAGATCTTGTGAGCTGCCTAACATGATCAAGATCATCTTATTGTAATGCTAGATGTTGTGTTTGCTGGGATCCGATGAATATTGATACCATGTTTATTCAAGTTGTTTATCTATGTGCTCTTGATCTTGCATGCTCTCCGTTGCTAGTAGATGCTTTGGCCAAGTAGATGCTTGTGACTCCAAGAGGGGTATTTATGCTAGATAGTGGGTTCAGTCTCTAGATATCTGGATCAGTGACAGAAAGGTCTAAGATGGTAGATGTGCTGTTGCTACTAGGGATAAAACATTGGTGCAGTGTCCAAGGGCACTTGTATTGATTACATTACACACTTTACTTCATGCAATAATCTGTTGTTAGCAACTTAATACTGAACAGGATGCGGATGCTACCTTGAAGGTGGATTATTTAGGCATAGATGCGGTTGGAATAACGGTCTATGTACTTTGTTGTAATGCCCAACTAGATTTCATAGTAGACATCTTGGCATGTATTGCTTTGTTATGCCCTCTCTATTTGTCAATTGCCCAGCCGTAATTTGTTCACCCAACATGCTAGTTATCTGTTCTGAGAGAGACACCACTAGTGAACTGTGGACCCTGGTCCAATTTCCTCATACTGTTTACACAACCTGCTGCAATCATCTGTTTCCTGTTACTTGCTGTTTTTCCTGCTGTTTTCCACATCATACGTTTAACTCTTTGTTTCTGCAAGACCGGAGAGATTGACAACCTCTCTGTTTCGTGTTGGGCAAAGTTCTGGTTTGTGTCTGTGCAGATTCCACGTTGGTGCAAGCTCCCTAGCGCCAGGGGGAGTCAACATCAACAACCTTCCGATAGATCGTCAAGTCCTACTGGTCCGATTAAACCTTGGGTAGATTATTCAAGGGAAAACTTCTGCTGTCTACATCATAACCTTCCTCTTGGGGTTCACCAACACGTAGCCATCAAGCTGTTTTCTGGCGCCGTTGCCGGGGACTTGGAGGCTATTGGAAAGGGGAGTCTCTCAGTTCCAATCTCTTTAATTTGTTTTTTGTCTTGTTTTAGTTTTGTTTTGCTTGCTGTTAAAAATCAAAAACCCAAAAAAATTAAATTCCTGCATCTAGTTTACTATTTCGGTTGTTACTTGCTTGTTGCCATGTCTAGTTCCGCTCCTAATATCATGTCTCCTGAGGAAGAGGTTTTCACTTTTAAGCAAGGAAGTGGGGAGATTTTTGGTGATGCTTGGTCTAGAATTTCTGAATCCTATGTTAAAACTGAACCTAAAATGGCTTTGAGTCTGTTTCTTAGTAGTTTCTATTTTGGGTTGCTTCTTTGTTATAGATATGCTCTAGATGCTGTAGTTGGGGGAGATTTCCTTCGTTATGATGGGGATCAAGCTTTCAATGCCATAAAAAAATTAATTGCAGCATCTGCCTCTTCAAATAAAAAAATAGAATCTGCTTTTGAGAACATTCATTCAAGACTAGAATCACTTGAGTCAGAGTTGGCTAGTTTTAAAGAAACTTTTAAACTTTTTGAAAGTGTCCCTATGCCATTCGAACCTTCTGGATGGGTTCCTTCACTAAAAATTTCAATTGATGGGACAATTTTCTATGCTCATTGTGATATTAAATCTGAATTTTGCTTGATGCCTAAGAGGATTTATGACTCCCTGAATTTATATGAACTCTCAAAAAGTGAAACTTTTGTAACTCTAGTTGATAATTCAATCAAGTTATCTTTTGGGACTACTCAAGGAGTTGTTACTAAAATAAAGGGAGTATTTACACCTACTGATTATCATGTCATTGAATGTGTAGGAAATGGGAGCATCACACTTGGAAGAGGATTATTGTGGCAATTGGGAGCTGTCATTGACATGGGTGAAGCTACTCTGAAATTTAAACCTCCATATTGTTTGCATCATTTTCCTAATGCCCCTAAAGCCAAGGCTAAGAAAAAGAATAAGAGGTCTAAAGGTAACACTATGGTACCTCTGGTCTTAACAATACTTGATGCATCTCTTCATGCCTAGCTCAAAGGCATTAAAGAAAAGCACTTCTGGGAGATAACCCATGTTTTTATTTGCTGTTTTATTTTTGTTTTCTTGAGTCAAGGATGCTTGTTTATCTATGTAGCAACTCCTTTGTATCTTTTATTTGCTGTTTTGTTGTGCCAAGGAGAGTTACTAATGCAAAGTTGGTATTTATTTTCGGGACTGCATTGGAACAGATTGCTGTTCGTCACCGTTTAATTCAGTAGAAAATCAGAAAAAATCGAAAAATGCTGAAATTTTTTGTGCATGTTCCTGATGATGTTACGCAACTTTCAATATTTCAAAGGTTCTTCATCTGAGCATCGTAAGTGCCTCGAAAAAATTCGTCATTACAGACTGTTCTGGTTTGACAGATTCTGTCTTTTATTTTGCATTCTCTCTTTTACAAGTTTTTAAGTGGTTTCTTTTCGTGTAAAAGTGCCCACTTGAGCCTAGTAACAGTGGCTAATGTTTAAAATAGTTGGCTTGTGAGTTTTATCTTTGCTAGAACTTTGAAGTATTATCTTTTAGTGCACTAACCTGCTAATGAGAAAAGCTGTTAAGTTTTGGTGTGAAGGAAGTTTTCAAGTGTTGATAGAGGAGAATGATATTACATGATCAAGAAGAGTGAAGAGCTTAAGCTTGGGGAGGCTTACCTCCCCAGCATATTTCAAGAAGACTCAAGCATCTAAGCTTGGGGATGCCCAAGGCATCCCCTTCTTCATCTACAAATTATCAGGTCATCTCTAATGGTGCCATATTTTTATTGCTTCATGCTAGTGTACTCTTCCTTGGAGCGTCAGTGTGTTTTTGTTTTCAGTTTGTTTTGTTTTGTTTGCTGTGCTATACTTGTTGGATCCTAGTATTCATGTTTGGGAGAGAGACACTGATACGTCTCAAACGTATCTATAATTTTTGATGTTCCATGCTGTTATTATATCAATTGCTACATGTTTTGGCTACACTTTATATCATTTTTATGCATTTTCTGGGACTAACCTATTAACAAGATGCCACAGTGCCAGTTCCCTGTTTTCTGCTGTTTTTGGTTTCAGAAAATCTATTAAGGAAATATTCTCGGAATTGGACGAAACAAAAGACATCGTCAATAATATCACGAGGAGATCACGGAGTCCAAAGGGGAGTCGGAGCAGACCCACCAGGGGGCCACGCCACACTAGGGCGCGGCCCAGGGTGGGCCCGCGCCCCCCTATGGCGTGGTGGCCCCCCTCGGCCACCGACGCCGCCTCTTCGCCTATATATTCTCCGCGACGCGAAAACCCTATTACGGTCGATCATATTCCACGAAAAGTTCCGTCGCGGCCGTCATCGTCAATCTCAGATCGGAGGAGTTCTGAAGCTCTTCCCGGCACCCTGCCGGAGGGGAGATCATCACCGGAGGGCTCTACATCACCATGCCTGCCTCCGGAGTGATGCGTGAGTAGTCCACCCCTGGACTACGGGTCCATAGCAGTAGCTAGATGGTTGTCTCTCTACCTTGTGCCTCCATGTTTAGATCTTGTGAGCTGCCTAACATGATCAAGATCATCTTATTGTAATGCTAGATGTTGTGTTTGCTGGGATCCGATGAATATTGATACCATGTTTATTCAAGTTGTTTATCTATGTGCTCTTGATCTTGCATGCTCTCCGTTGCTAGTAGATGCTTTGGCCAAGTAGATGCTTGTGACTCCAAGAGGGGGTATTTATGCTCGATAGTGGGTTCAGTCTCTAGATATCTGGATCAGTGACAGAAAGGTCTAAGATGGTAGATGTGCTGTTGCTACTAGGGATAAAACATTGGTGCAGTGTCCAAGGGCACTTGTATTGATTACATTACACACTTTACTTCATGCAATAATCTGTTGTTAGCAACTTAATACTGAACAGGATGCGGATGCTGCCTTGAAGGTGGATTATTTAGGCATAGATGCGGTTGGAATAACGGTCTATGTACTTTGTTGTAATGCCCAACTAGATTTCATAGTAGACATCTTGGCATGTATTGCATTGTTATGCCCTCTCTATTTGTCAATTGCCCAGCTGTAATTTGTTTACCCAACATGCTAGTTATCTGTTCTGAGAGAGACACCACTAGTGAACTGTGGACCCTGGTCCAATTTCCTCATACTGTTTACACAACCTGCTGCAATCATCTGTTTCCTGTTACTTGCTGTTTCCTGCTGTTTTCCACACCATACGTTTAACTCTTTGTTTCTGCAAGACCGGAGAGATTGACAACCTCTCTGTTTCGTGTTGGGCAAAGTTCTGGTTTGTGTCTGTGCAGATTCCACGTTGGTGCAAGCTCCCTAGCGCCAGGGGGAGTCAACATCAACAACCTTCCGATAGATCGTCAAGTCCTACTGGATTGATAACCTTGGGTAGATTATTCAAGGGAAAACTTCTGCTGTCTACATCATAACCTTCCTCTTGGGGTTCACCAACACGTAGCCATCAAGCTGTTTTCTGGCGCCGTTGCCGGGGAAGTACTCATCATCACCATCATCATCATCCTCAAATACTCTCCCGTCAACCAGGCACCAGCTGTTTTCTGGCGCCGTTGCCGGGGACTTGGAGGCTATTGGAAAGGGGAGTCTCTCAGTTCCAATCTCTTTACTTTGTTTTTGTCTTGTTTTAGTTTTGTTTTGCTTGCTGTTAAAAATCAAAAATCCAAAAAAATTAAATTCCTGCATCTAGTTTATTTCGGTTTGTTATTATGTCTAGTTCTTTGCTTGCTATTCATGGGTACTTTGCTTGAAACTTGTCCTATGGCTGAAAACAACTTGAGAAACCTTTATGAAATTTATCTTGAGCTAGGACATGATGTGTTTGAAGAGAAAATTAAAAAACCTATGGAACTTTATTTGCATGATAGTACCAATGATATTGGTATACACTCTTTGAACATGGTTGTTGCTAATGCTATGGAAAATATTAAGCTTGGGGAAGTTGGTAATGATACTATTGAAATAACTTCTTTTGATAAATTTGAGGTAGACAAACATTCCTTGACTCAAGAGAAAGCAAAAATAACAGAAGTACCAAATATTTCCCCCAATGTTGTTTATGAAAATCCATGCTATTTTGATAAGTCTTATGATAATCCTCTTTTTATTCCTAATTTCGAAATGCATGGTAATGAGAGTGTTTGCTTAGAAAATGTTTATGATAAAGCTCTAGATGATGGTCCTATGTTGCTTGATAATATTATTAATTCTACTATTGAGAGTGATCAATCAACTTGTTTCAATATGTCTAAAAGTGGGTTTGAAATTTTTGATCCCACTATCTTGCTTGATAAAAGTTATGTGTTTGTAGATCATAAAAAGCATGCTTTATGTGATAGTTATGTTGTTGAGTTTGTTTATGATGCTATTGAAAATTATTATGAGAGAGGGAAAGATGGTTTTAAAAGTTTTCATGTCACTAAAATACCTCTCTTTGTGTTGGAAGTTTTAAAGTTGGATTTGTTGCATCTTCCTATGCTAGCTGCTTTATGCTTCAATGATTTGTTTTACTACAATATTCCTCTGCATAGGAAGTGGGTTAGACTCAGATGATTTTGATATTTGCCTCTTGATGCTCTCTTTGTTTTTCAACTCTTATTCTTATGCGAGCATCATTAAAATCCTAAAGCCTAGCTGAAAGGCATTAAAGAAAAGCACTTGTGGGAGATAACCCATGTGTCAAGGATGCTTGTTTACCTCTGTAGCAACTCCTTTGTATCTTTTATTTGCTGTTTTGTTGTGCCAAGGAGAGTTACTAATGCAAAGTTGGTTTTATTTTCGGGACTGCATTGGGACAGATTGCTGTTCGTCACCGTTTAATTCAGTAGAAAATCAGAAAAAATCGAAAAATGCTGAAACTTTTTGTGCATGTTCCTGATGATGTTACGCAACTTTCATTATTTCAAAAGTTTTCATCTGAGCATCGTAAGTGCCTCGAAAAAATTCGTCATTACAGACTGTTCTGGTTTGACAGATTCTGTCTTTTATTTTGCATTCTCTCTTTTACAAGTTTTTAAGTGGTTTCTTTTCGTGTAAAAGTGCCCACTTGAGCCTAGTAACAGTGGCTAATGTTTAAAATAGTTGGCTTGTGAGTTTTGTCTTTGCTAGAACTTTGAAGTATTATCTTTTAGTGCACTAACCTGCTAATGAGAAAAGCTGTTAAGTTTTGGTGTGAAGGAAGTTTTCAAGTGTTGATAGAGGAGAATGATATTACATGATCAAGAAGAGTGAAGAGCTTAAGCTTGGGGAGGCTTACCTCCCCAGCATATTTCAAGAAGACTCAAGCATCTAAGCTTGGGGATGCCCAAGGCATCCCCTTCTTCATCTACAAATTATCAGGTCATCTCTAATGGTGCTATATTTTTATTGCTTCATGCTAGTGTACTCTTCCTTGGAGCGTCAGTGTGTTTTTGTTTTCAGTTTGTTTTGTTTTGTTTGCTGTGCTATACTTGTTGGATCCTAGTATTCATGTTTGGGAGAGAGACACGCTCCACTTTTTCATTAGAATACTCTTGTGCTTCACTTATACTTGTTGAGTATTCCTGTCTAGTTGCTGTTATTGCTTTAGCTCTCAGTTTTTCATGTATCTCTTGTTAGAGCTTCAGTTTCTTTTGAAGAAAGTACTCTCTTGCTTCACTTATATCTGTTTGGAGAGTTGTCAAATAAGTTGATTGGTGTTTGGTTGGACCAGAAAAATGCTATGCATGTGGTAGTGGTATAAAATGCTTACATGAATCTTTTTAGATCGTTGTCTTGAGTAATTTGATGCTTGCCAATTGTTTTGAGCTGTCAAGTAATTAATGTTTAAGCTTGTGCATCATGTAAGTAATGGCTATTAATGAAGAACTACTATAAGGATTTTCTGCTATAATAATCTGTTGCATAATTGGAAGTCCATAGTAGTCTAGATAATTTTTGGATGAAGGCTATGTGTTAACAAGGAAGACAGTGGGAGTCTATGGTTCGTCAAACCTTGTGTTTTATGTACACTCTTGCTATTCCAGTTGATAATGATGTTTGCTTATAATAACCTTGCTAGCCTAAACTCTGTACTAAGAGGGAATGCTTCTTGTACATCCAAAACCTTGAGCCAAATCCATGCCACCTGTGTCCACCATACCTACCTATTATGTGGTGTTTTCACCATTCCAAGTAAATTTCTTCATGTGCTATCTACTAACTACTCAAAACTGTTACATTTCCTTTTTGTGTCACTACTTGAAAAGCTCATAAGGACGTAGATAGGTGGTCTTTATTTCCTGGTTGATCAAATTTTACACACCTGGACTAGTGGCATATACATCCGCTTATCCAATAATTTTGCAAAAAGAGCTGGCAACGGGGTGCCCAGTCCCAATTAATTACAACTTTAACCAAACAATTCTCTTCACATCTTTTTGCCCCTGATTCGTCAGTCAAGCAATGTTCACAAGTGTGTAAACAAAAGAGAAGAGGGATGATCTGCCCGCTGGTAGAAATAACGTCCTTCATGGGAGCCGCTCTTGTAAAGTTTGATCAACTAGTGAAGTAGAGTATTGCCTATTTGCTGATTTGTTGACACCTGTATACACCATTACCTTACAAAACAATATTTTATGCTCTCTATATGCCTTCGGGAACTACAGCTCTAGCACATGATGTTAATCCCTGCTTCCCTCTGCGAAGGGCCATTCTTTTACTTTTATGTTGAGTCAGTTTTCCCACTTCTTTCTGTCTACTTAAGCAAACATCATTGTCAACTCCAGTATAACAGTTTTTACATAACTTTGTGTTTGGTTGATCATATTCTTTGCATTGACATTATCTATATGATATACATGTTGAAAGTTGAAGCAAAAGCTGAAGCTATTATCTTCCTTTGTGTTGATACAAACACTTTCATGTTGAGAATTATTGCTGCTGTGAGCTAACTATTATGTTAGACTATTATATCTCTAAATGTTTTATAGTATTATTCATGAAAGTTTGCACTTGTGTGATCACTTATGTTTACTCTTTATTTACTTGCTTGCAAACTATAGACCATTGGCTTGGATCACTTCATTCAGATCATGTGCATTACATTGTTATTTGATCAAAGATTGTGTTGGTAGCATGTCACTTCAAAAATTATCTGTTTTTATCGTTTACCTACTCGAGGACGAGCAGGAACTAAGCTTGGGGATGCTTGATACGTCTCAAACGTATCTATAATTTTTGATGTTCCATGCTGTTATTATATCAATTGCTACATGTTTTGGTTACACTTTATATCATTTTTATGCATTTTCTGGGACTAACCTATTAACAAGATGCCACAGTGCCAGTTCCCTGTTTTCTGCTGTTTTTGGTTTCAGAAAATCTATTAAGGAAATATTCTCGGAATTGGACGAAACAAAAGACATCGTCAATAATATCACGAGGAGATCACGGAGTCCAAAGGGGAGTCGGAGCAGACCCACCAGGGGGCCACGCCACACTAGGGCGCGGCCCAGGGTGGGCCCGCGCCCCCTATGGCGTGGTGGCCCCCCTCGGCCACCGACGCCGCCTCTTCGCCTATATATTCTCCGCGACGCGAAAACCCTATTACGGTCGATCATATTCCACGAAAAGTTCCGTCGCGGCCGTCATCGTCAATCTCAGATCGGAGGAGTTCTGAAGCTCTTCCCGGCACCCTGCCGGAGGGGAGATCATCACCGGAGGGCTCTACATCACCATGCCTGCCTCCGGAGTGATGCGTGAGTAGTCCACCCCTGGACTACGGGTCCATAGCAGTAGCTAGATGGTTGTCTCTCTACCTTGTGCCTCCATGTTTAGATCTTGTGAGCTGCCTAACATGATCAAGATCATCTTATTGTAATGCTAGATGTTGTGTTTGCTGGGATCCGATGAATATTGATACCATGTTTATTCAAGTTGTTTATCTATGTGCTCTTGATCTTGCATGCTCTCCGTTGCTAGTAGATGCTTTGGCCAAGTAGATGCTTGTGACTCCAAGAGGGGGTATTTATGCTCGATAGTGGGTTCAGTCTCTAGATATCTGGATCAGTGACAGAAAGGTCTAAGATGGTAGATGTGCTGTTGCTACTAGGGATAAAACATTGGTGCAGTGTCCAAGGGCACTTGTATTGATTACATTACACACTTTACTTCATGCAATAATCTGTTGTTAGCAACTTAATACTGAATGGATGCGGATGCTGCCTTGAAGGTGGATTATTTAGGCATAGATGCGGTTGGAATAACGGTCTATGTACTTTGTTGTAATGCCCAACTAGATTTCATAGTAGACATCTTGGCATGTATTGCATTGTTATGCCCTCTCTATTTGTCAATTGCCCAGCTGTAATTTGTTTACCCAACATGCTAGTTATCTGTTCTGAGAGAGACACCACTAGTGAACTGTGGACCCTGGTCCAATTTCCTCATACTGTTTACACAACCTGCTGCAATCATCTGTTTCCTGTTACTTGCTGTTTTCCTGCTGTTTTCCACACCATACGTTTAACTCTTTGTTTCTGCAAGACCGGAGAGATTGACAACCTCTCTGTTTCGTGTTGGGCAAAGTTCTGGTTTGTGTCTGTGCAGATTCCACGTTGGTGCAAGCTCCCTAGCGCCAGGGGGAGTCAACATCAACAACCTTCCGATAGATCGTCAAGTCCTACTGGATTGATAACCTTGGGTAGATTATTCAAGGGAAAACTTCTGCTGTCTACATCATAACCTTCCTCTTGGGGTTCACCAACACGTAGCCATCAAGCTGTTTTCTGGCGCCGTTGCCGGGGAAGTACTCATCATCACCATCATCATCATCCTCAAATACTCTCCCGTCAACCAGGCACCAGACACGCTCCACTTTTTCATTAGAATACTCTTGTGCTTCACTTATACTTGTTGAGTATTCCTGTCTAGTTGCTGTTATTGCTGTTAGCTCTCAGTTTTTCATGTATCTCTTTTTAGAGCTTTCAGTTTCTTTTGAAGAAAGTACTCTCTTGCTTCACTTATATCTGTTTGGAGAGTTGTCAAATAAGTTGATTGGTGTTTGGTTGGACCAGAAAAATGCTATGCATGTGGTAGTGGTATAAAATGCTTACATGAATCTTTTTAGATCGTTGCCTTGAGTAATTTGATGCTTGCCAATTGTTTTGAGCTGTCAAGTAATTAATGTTTAAGCTTGTGCATCATGTAAGTAATGGCTATTAATGAAGAACTACTATAAGGATTTTCTGCTATAATAATCTGTTGCATAATTGGAAGTCCATAGTAGTCTAAATAATTTTTGGATGAAGGCTATGTGTTAACAAGGAAGACAGTGGGAGTCTATGGTTCGTCAAACCTTGTGTTTTATGTACACTCTTGCTATTCCAGTTGATAATGATGTTTGCTTATAATAACCTTGCTAGCCTAAACTCTGTACTAAGAGGGAATGCTTCTTGTACATCCAAAACCTTGAGCCAAATCCATGCCACCTGTGTCCACCATACCTACCTATTATGTGGTGTTTTCACCATTCCAAGTAAATTTCTTCATGTGCTATCTACTAACTACTCAAAACTGTTACATTTCCTTTTTGTGTCACTACTTGAAAAGCTCATAAGGACGTAGTAGTGAGATTTGTCATCTTCCATGCTAATTAATTTACAAGGATTGGCAGCTTCATCTGCTTCTCCACCTTTTATTTTGCATTAAAGAGCTGGTTAGTCCACCCTATAAATAAATAAATAGACACTCCTCCATGGTGAATGTTGGTGGGCACCCGAGGATTCGGTTAGCCATGGTTTGTGGAAAGTAAATGGTTGGGAGGAGTGTCACCAATAAGTGCTTGTTACAAGTGCAGTCCTAAAAAACTCTCGGAACCGCTCTAAAAGTTAGTTAGCCATGGAAGATGACAAGTACCTGCTATTTGATTTGTTGACATATGTATACACCATTACCTTACAAAACAATATTTTATGCTCTCTATATGCCTTCGGGAACTACAGCTCTAGCACATGATGTTAATCCCTGCTTCCCTCTGCGAAGGGACTTTCTTTTACTTTTATGTTGAGTCAGTTTTCCCACTTCTTTCTGTCTACTTAAGCAAACATCATTGTCAACTCCAGTATAACAGTTTTTACATAACTTTGTGTTTGGTTGATCATATTCTTTGCATTGACATTATCTATATGATATACATGTTGAAAGTTGAAGCAAATGCTGAAGCTATTATCTTCCTTTGTGTTGATACAAACACTTTCATGTTGAAAATTATTGCAGCTGTGAACTAACTATTATGTTAGACTATTATATCTCTAAATGTTTTATAATATTATTCATGAAAGTTTGCACTTGTGTGATCACTTATGTTTACTCTTTATTTACTTGCTTGCAAACTATAGACCATTGGCTTGGATCACTTCATTCAGATCACGTGCATTACATTGTTATTTGATCAAAGATTGTGTTGGTAGCATGTCACTTTAAAAATTATCTGTTTTTATCGTTTACCTACTCGAGGACGAGCAGGAACTAAGCTTGGGGATGCTTGATACGTCTCAAACGTATCTATAATTTTTGATGTTCCATGCTGTTATTATATCAATTGCTACATGTTTTGGCTACACTTTATATCATTTTTATGCATTTTCTGGGACTAACCTATTAACAAGATGCCACAGTGCCAGTTCCCTGTTTTCTGCTGTTTTTGGTTTCAGAAAATCTATTAAGGAAATATTCTCGGAATTGGACGAAACAAAAGACATCGTCAATAATATCACGAGGAGATCACGGAGTCCAAAGGGGAGTCGGAGCAGACCCACCAGGGGGCCACGCCACACTAGGGCGCGGCCCAGGGTGGGCCCGCGCCCACCTATGGCGTGGTGGCCCCCCTCGGCCACCGACGCCGCCTCTTCGCCTATATATTCTCCGCGACGCGAAAACCCTATTACGGTCGATCATATTCCACGAAAAGTTCCGTCGCGGCCGTCATCGTCAATCTCAGATCGGAGGAGTTCTGAAGCTCTTCCCGGCACCCTGCCGGAGGGGAGATCATCACCGGAGGGCTCTACATCACCATGCCTACCTCCGGAGTGATGCGTGAGTAGTCCACCCCTAGACTACGGGTCCATAGCAGTAGCTAGATGGTTGTCTCTCTACCTTGTGCCTCCATGTTTAGATCTTGTGAGCTGCCTAACATGATCAAGATCATCTTATTGTAATGCTAGATGTTGTGTTTGCTGGGATTCGATGAATATTGATACCATGTTTATTCAAGTTGTTTATCTATGTGCTCTTGATCTTGCATGCTCTCCGTTGCTAGTAGATGCTTTGGCCAAGTAGATGCTTGTGACTCCAAGAGGGGTATTTATGCTAGATAGTGGGTTCAGTCTCTAGATATCTGGATCAGTGACAGAAAGGTCTAAGATGGTAGATGTGTTGTTGCTACTAGGGATAAAACATTGGTGCAGTGTCCAAGGGCACTTGTATTGATTACATTACACACTTTACTTCATGCAATAATCTGTTGTTAGCAACTTAATACTGAACAGGATGCGGATACTACCTTGAAGGTGGATTATTTAGGCATAGATGCGGTTGGAATAACGGTCTATGTACTTTGTTGTAATGCCCAACTAGATTTCATAGTAGACATCTTGGCATGTATTGCTTTGTTGTGCCCTCTCTATTTGTCAATTGCCCAGCTGTAATTTGTTCACCCAACATGCTAGTTATCTGTTCTGAGAGAGACACCACTAGTGAACTGTGGACCCTGGTCCAATTTCCTCATACTGTTTACACAACCTGCTGCAATCATCTCTTTCTTGTTACTTGCTGTTTTTCCTGCTGTTTTCCACACCATACGTTTAACTCTTTGTTTCTGCAAGACCGGACCGGAGAGATTGACAACCTCTCTGTTTCGTGTTGGGCAAAGTTCTGGTTTGTGTCTGTGCAGATTCCACGTTGGTGCAAGCTCCCTAGCGCCAGGGGGAGTCAACATCAACAACCTACCGATAGATCGTCAAGTCCTACTGGTCCGATTAAACCTTGGGTAGATTATTCAAGGGAAAACTTCTGCTGTCTACATCATAACCTTCCTCTTGGGGTTCACCAACACGTAGCCATCACTGGGCGCGTCGGCGGAGAGGTGGAGCAGGTACTGGTTCCTGGGGTGGTAGACGGCGAGGAGCAGCCGCAGGAGCCTCCTGCCGTCCCCGCGGCCGCCCGAGAGGAGGTAGGCGAAGGAGGGCGGCGCCGCGGCCCCGCGGCGCACGTAGGAGGGCGGCGGGTGGCACGCGAAGAGCGCGGAGGAGGCGGAGAAGCCCGAGAGCGCGGAGAGGAAGAGCATGAGCGAGACGAAGGAGACGGAGACGAGCGGCAGCAGCCACTTGTCGGCGGCCCCCATCGCTCGCTCGCGCGCCGCGGCTCCCAGGCAGGATCGAGCAAGCAGCCGCGCCGAGCAGGAGATACGCTCGTCCGCGCGCTATGCAGCAGCTGCGGAGCTGGAGCGAGCAGGAGGATCGAGCAACCTGGCTACGCACAGGAGCAGGCGCGCGTCAACGCCGGCGCAAGGACACCGGCGACGTCCGCGGCGGCCGCACCTTCTGCCGGGGCTGCGCCCGCGAGCTTCTGAACCTCTGATAAGATAGATCTCTGCACTGTTCTTGCAAGAACTGATAAACATAACATGTTCAGTTCCCAATCATCATCGTTGAATGTTGTTACCACTTGCCAGAAACCAATTTCGCTTGTGCATTGAGCATTTCTACATTTTCTTTTCTCGTTTCAACTACCAAATCCAAGGCCGACACTGTTCCGAGCTCTTGCTTCCTGCTGTGTTGTGTTGCTCACCGGTAATTACTGCTAATTCGAGTTGTTTAGTGGTCAAATTGTGTACTGGATAATGGTGGTGTTGTGCTGTGTTGGTCATCTTGTTATTCAAACTCAATATCTAACACATCCAAACAACATCATTTGATATTCAAACTCAATATCTTGTTTGGGTCTGAATATCTAACACATCCAAACAAAAATATTGACATTCAAACTCAATATCAATATCTCATGATATTGATATTCAACCCAATATCAATATGGACCTCCCAATGCGAACATCCGAACGGAGCATACAATGTTTTCTATTTTTGATTTGATCGCGATGTGTGAGTACACTCGGGATAAGGGCTGAGACCTAACATGATATATGATGCATTGTAAGACTATATCAATGTGTCAGAAGGCTGCCGCCGGAGGAGATCGGAGGGGGAACGCCGCCGGAATCACGTCCGGAGGGCTCCACCCCCCTCCGGCGTGTTCATCATCAACATCTACAGCAAGATCATCTCCATCTCTCCACTGTAAAATCTTGGCAAACATGATATATGATGCAATATACTATTCCCTTGATCTATTGTGTCTCCCCATCTATGTTTGAGAAGTGATTTGTTCATGGCAATAGTGAAATAGTTCGTTGATTGGTTGCATACAAGTTTTGTTATCTTTTATGATTGTCTTTATGTACACAATATATGAGTGCACACATATGTTGGGGAATGCATGTAAGGTGATCACCAGTAATGTAATGGAGTGAGGGAGACTTGGGAGGACATGTAAACCTGAGACCGAGTCATGAAGTTACTTTATTGGGGGATATATATAGGGGACTCTAGAACTTAAGGCTATGGTGGGACAATTATGTCTTAATAATTCTTGTGCTGCACATTTACTTGGCCATGAGATCTATCATAAGAGTTGTGTAATTTGCTCATTTACTTGGCTACACCTATTTATGGCTCCTTCCTAGAAGAAACAATTAAGACTGAAACATGTGCTTCACTAATTGTGACAACCACACGAATGAAATAACAATTGTTAGAACATTTGCTCCCTTGAGATATTTTCTACTTGAGATATTTGATACTTGCTACTTTGAGAAACTTGCTTGAGAAAACTGCTGAGAGAAACTTGCTCTAAGAAACTTGTGTTTGAAACTTGATTGAGAAACTTGTTACTAGATAAACCCATTCCACATCACTTGCTTCCATTAGTTAGTTCCTTTCATATTTAAATTTATTGCTTTGCATAAAAGGCCATATAAGAGGGTTATAGGGCTTTAGAGAATAGATAGTTTACCTTCAGCTCCTCGTGGGTTCGACACTCAAATACTTATCGAATTGTGCTACAATGATTCCTTACTCTGGGGATTATCAACGTTCTCTGTCGATGCCTCACTCATAGAACTTGTCAGGTATCCAATACCCCAAAGAGTGATCAAGATAGAGGCTTGAGCAGAGTACGACGAAAAGCTATGCGCAAAACCCGGCGAGAGCAAATGGAGTACAATAGATGAAAGCAATTATGATCTATTCGATCTTAATAAATGGTGTATCCCCACGAGACGAAATAGGGCCGAAATTGGACAGTTGAATTCATAGTGATGCGGGGTTTTTAGCTCCTCGCGTGCACTTGTCCCCGCGCCAACACCCCTTCTTTCTCACCCATGGTGGCTCTCGTGCTCGCTAATCCCCCTCCCCCCCCCCCCCCCCCCCCCCCCCCACACACACACACTCATTTTTAGGTGCCTCGAAACAGGCTTGCGCCCCGCTATATTAATATAGCAACCACCCAATACAAGCTTTTTTAAGGGCTGGTGATGCTCTTACCACTTTTGATTGGGCGAGCCGTATTAAATACTTTCTTTTACCATAACTGAGCATATAAAATCACCAATGTGCCATTTCACGACTCGTTGTCCACGTGCTCCTTCCGTTTCAAGGGGCGACATCAGTTTGCCATGATGCATTGGTGTTGTCACATTGCTAGAATTTTAATACAGTAAGCAAGGATGGATGTTAGTTCTTCGGTGACACGATTTAAGATGGTTAGTGGGGAGTAATTTAGACTAATAACATGAATATGTAGTTTATGTTATTACATCTATATTGGGTAGTAACATCTGTGTGGCGTTATGCAGCACTCCATTTATTATTAGGTTATATACTCATTTTGTCTTGTTACGTGTGACATTAACTATTTGACATCTGTCATGGGGTGTGTTATGTTACTAGCAAGTTACTCCCACTATGGCTAGCCTTATGGCATCATTCGATTCTCCTCTCCTGTTACTTTGGATAAAACTTATTAACCACTAAAATGACATTTTTGGGCAACCAATGAACAAAGAACATAGTTTCATGTAAATGACACATCTTACATACCAAGTCCGAATGAAAATGTACAATTAAGCTCATGTCCGAGACGCCTCACTATTTTTGCCGATCTGTTCTACACTGCGCATTACTCATCGTCCTGTTGAAGTGATTAACAACAATTTTCGTTTGATTAAAGCAGCTCAAGAGCTCCCTGCCTCGGACATGCTCCAATGACAGTACAGAGTTGACTAATTGACAGTAAACGGAAATCAAGTCCAACTCCAACCTTCATAAGGTAAAGTCAGACCAGCTCCTGAACTTATACACTTAGAACGGCCACGGTTGCAACATGTGTGGAGGACCTGAACAATGCTGAAAGGACGAACGCGAAAGCTGTCTTCGTGACGCTTCTGCTCGGCGGGGAATAACCTCTCCTTGGTGCCATCACCTAGGTTATATCTGTAGATCCCTTTGCAGCATGTCAACTGACAAGTGGTGTAGTACACACAGTCGCCGTCGATGGACGGGAACTTAGCTGCATCCACGGACATGCACCTTGCTCCGAGGAAGAGCGCGCGACCGCCAATGCTCTTCACCGGCTCGACCACTTTCCTCTCAACGTTCACCCTGTAAACTTCCATGACTCCCCAGGCACTCGGTAGAAGACGAATGAGCAAGAGGTCGCCGGCTGACTCGGCGAGGTAGTTTGCAGCCTTTGAACTTCTTGACTTGCGTCCCTGCGCCCTCCAGAGACAGGACCACGTCCTCGATCTCGGCTGCTAAGCAGCCGGTAGAAGAGTTCCGCACCGCCCCGGACACGATCTTGACTATCGATGCATACTCATCCACCATGTAGACGTCGCCTCTGTAGGCCAGCATGTTTGTACGCTGGATGACAATCGATCCATACTGATCCACCATGTGGATGTCGCCTCTGTATGCCAGCATGTTTGGCTGGATCGGTTCAGGGCGAGAGGGCCCCTGCGGCCAGAAGCGTTCGCTGGATGGATTGGCGCACCATAGGTTCAATCCATAGTAACCATCCATCGCGAAAAGCAGCGTCGGGTCGGAGGTGGTCACCCCGACAAACACCGGCCAATAAGGACGGAGGGCCGCGGCAAACTTCACCATGGACCCAGTGAAGGGGTTGAAGAGGCGCGCGCGGTGCGGATACGGGCTGTCCCCGAGGACGAGGAGGCCGACCGAGAAGCCGATCAGGACGTGGACGCGGAGCAACGGCAAGCGCCGTCGGAGGAAGCGTCCCGTCGAGACGTTGACGAAGAGGCGGGTGTCGTCGTCCTTGGACGCCTCGTCTAGCATGACCCATTGACGAGGCCGAAAGCAGGTGTCGTCGCCGCATCGGCATGGGTCAGCGGCGGCCGAGCGCCAGTTGTGGCAGACTGCCCGCATGTTCATGAAGTAGTCGACGTCGTTGTCTACCAGGAGGCGGTCGCCCACGCGGCGTATGAGGTCTGGAGGAAGCGACGACCAGTCGTCCATGACTGATCAGATCGCTGGACAGGCAAAGTGGCTGGAAAAGCGATGGAGGCCTGGCCGCCTGGAGCTAGCTCCCTCTATTTATTGATGGATGGATTCTGGATGGACCTTCTCTGGCTTCTGCACGCCCGCCGCTTCGGGTTCTCCACGGCCTGTTGAATGCCATCGGAAGACGAGAAGGCGAGCACGTCCCAGTGGCATCGGAAGATGGGAAGGCGAGCACGTCCCAATGGGTTCTGGGCAGAGGAGACGGGAGGCGATTCAAGGTTGCGGTAATGGCACGCCTCGGGAGTTAATTTACTCTCCTTTAACGGCAATACAGGTATCCACTAGTCAGTCATAAACTTACTAGTTGAATTTGACGCCACGCTGTTGGTGTTTTTTTTTTGTACAATATGTATATTTTTTGTTTACCAAAATGTTGGACAAATTGGAATGTTAAAACATGTTCTTATTTTGTTATAGGTAGGTACCATTTTTTTTTGCGAGCATTGTTTAAATATTTTGTAGAAGTTTGAAATATTTAGTGGGCTGAAATGTTTAAACATGTTTGTATTTCGACATTTTTTTTTGTTAGCATTTTTGAAATATTTTGTAGAATTTTGAAATGTTTAGTGGGTTGAAATGTTTAAATATGTTTGTGTTTCGACGCAAATATTTAATTGAAATCAGAGAAATCCATTTGAATTTGATTGTAC
This sequence comes from Poa pratensis, assembly GCA_947311845.1. NCBI lineage: Eukaryota > Viridiplantae > Streptophyta > Magnoliopsida > Poales > Poaceae > Poa > Poa pratensis. Next base: position 72,453,286 of record CAMZMU010000020.1, read on the forward strand.
ATTTGGGGAAAGTTTAGTAGTATGGTGTCGAAATATTGGCCAAATTGAATTGTTCACATGTATTTGTATTTTGCTGTAAGTATGTCCCTTTTTTTGAGTATTTCCAATATATTATATGGAATATCGGAATATTCATCCAACTGTTGGCCAAATTAGTGTTAGCAAACATATTTTTTATTTTGTTATGGGTAGGTAGCATTTTTTGTGAGCACTTTGGATACACTATGTATAATATTCAAATATTTAGTAGTTTTAAATATATATTTTTTGTTTTGGTTACGTAATATATTTTGTGAATTAAAATGGCGACGTTGTTTGTATAATGTATTTGTCTTTGCGTAAATGTTACATTTTATTGAGGTACTGTGAAAAGAAAACAATCGTTTTACTGGTTGAACATAAATTGCAATGTTTTTTTTTGCGAAGCTATTAAAGCAAACTGAAATTGAAAAAAGGGATTTATTTGTTTTGTAAACTTTGTTTTTATAATTATTTCGATGTTGCTGTAATGCGAAGCAGAAGGAAAGCAAAAAACAAAAGAAAACGAATATAAAGATCTAATTTAAATGTCTATTTCAATTGTACTACAACAAACTTGAATTCAAAAAGGGAAATTATAGCTGTCTTGTAAGCTAAAATGTGGTCAATTTTTTTTGGTTGACGGTGATCATCATTCCGATGTTGTTTTGTTGCAAAGGAAATGAAAAGGAGGGGAAAAAATATGTTGTCAAGGAAAAAAATATTGTATTAGTGTTTATTAAATTCAATCCATCTGTAGAGGAAATGAATATGTGATTTCTTGAAATGTGCATGTAGTCAAGCAACATTTTAATTGAATTACATAATTAGAGAGGGTAAGTTCAACTTGAATGTTTATTAAATTGAGCTGCAGAATTCGAGGGAGTATAGTTACACTGTGTAAATATCAATTTATTCGAATTGGCATAATGTGGTTGTGGCTTGTCGTAAATATTTAATTGAACTCAATAATCGGAGGAAATACGTTGTATGAACATTTATTAAATTTAGTTTGAAATCAATCCATAGTTAGAGGAAGTGAATTTGCTTTTCCTCGGAAAATGGCCATCTAATTAACCTTTTTTTTAATGTAACTACGGAGCTGATGTAAGGTGTATTACTTCCAAATAGGTTAGATAAATTGAAGTAAGTAAATATGGTTTCATTTTGCCATATTTTTCTTATTTAGCACGATAAGCAGAGAAAATATATTATGTTTATGTCCGAATTTTATGTTTGTATTTCGTCGTAAATATGTAATGTAGATATTTGGTTGGAGGAAATGTATTGTATTGGCATCTATTAAATTCAATCCATCGTTAGAGGGAAGTGCAATTGTGATTTTTTGGAATGTTTGGATAGAGGAAATGTATTGTATTAGCATCTATTAAATTCAATCCATCTTTAAAGGGAAGTGAAATTGTTTTTTTGTAATGTGCATGCAATAAAACACTATTTAAATTTATCTACATACTTAGAGGGAGTTAAGATCTGTTTGAACATTTATGAAGTTGAATTGCATAATTGGAGGGAGTTCAGTTATATTATTTGTAAATATTAACCTTTCCGAATTGATGGGGTATGTTTGTGTTTTGTTTGAAATATTGAACTTAACTCATTAATCAGACGAAGTATATTGCATGGCTATTTATTAAATTCAGTTTAAAATCAGTTCATAATTGGAGGAAATGAAAGACTTGCAAGGCATTTAAGATATGTGAGCACTCAGATTTGAATTTTCTTTGTATGACGTGAATAGTCAGCGTTTATTGTTGTTTCCATGTTGATATTTTTGTCACATTTGTGAAAATCGTGGTGTTAAAAATTCAGATTCGAAAGTGTCCATGTTCAAAATTATGTTTAGATTTGAATGTGTCGAAATACAAAAAGGTTTATATGTATGAATTGTTTGATTTCAAAAAGTTGCTAAAAGAGTTAGATTTGAGAGGCTTCTAAAATTTTAGAATATTCAATTTTGTATGTCGCGTTTTTTTGTGGTGGAACTGAAATTCGAAAATGTGTATACTTTGAAATTGTGCAGATTTAGAAATTATTGGAGCTGTATAGGTTTTTTTTTTAAAAAATAGAACAATGAAAAAAAATGGAGGGCTGAGCCAGCTGCACAGCAGCCAGCCCAGCCCAGCATCCGGCCCAGTTAGCCAGCCCAAGCCCATCGTGATGTCACGTTGACATCACTGGTGAGCGGCGGCGCTGCGGCGGCGACGGCGACGGCGGCGTCCAACCACGGCGAGCCAGCACGCGCATGTGGGCGCGCTGGATGCGGCTCGACGCGGGCTACCCGCGGGTGGCTGGGCGGCCGCATCCGATGGCCGGAGCGTCGCCGGCGACGCCGAAACGCGGCGGCGACCGAAACTCACGCCGGCGACGATTCCGCCGTTGGTGCAGCGTCCGGGCACGCATCCGTCGTCGAGGACGAAGAAGGGTCGACGGCGAAGGCTCCCGCGTCGGTGGATCCGTCGGGGAAGGCGCGCAGCGGCGCCTGCGCGCGTCGGCGGCGGCGGCAGCTCCGGCGTCGCACGGAGAAGGAGGAGGGGGGGGGGGGGGGGCGTTCTGGACGTTTTTGCAAAAATGTCCGTGGGTTATGCTGTAATTGCGCGTAGATCCTTTTCTTCGTAAAACTGTGGACTGCGGGTTTATTTTTTGGTTTGTGAGGTTTTTTTTTGCTAAACCGTCACGGGGTGCGGTTAGGGCCGTTGGATCGCCGGTCGACGGTGCGGATCGCAGCACTGTTGAACACTGTACGTTACTGTAGAATGTACAGTAGCCGAGCGCTCACAGCTCGCTGAATTGCTCAGCTTTCATATAGTTAGGGATAATCATGCTGCTCACTCTTCCTCTGCTCTATACCCATACTGGTGTCGTTGGAGTGTATATTTTTTGTCATAAAAACTGCTCGGAACAAAATTTATATCACCAAAAAGATAATTTCTAAGAAACATCCATTAGGCCGGGGCTATACCCCATTTCGAAAAGAACAAAGAGAAACATTCATCTTCAACAGACAACAACTGCCCTAAAATAGTACACGAGTGTTCCAACAACGGCCAAAATAACATCTTTTTTAACTGCCCCTAAATAACATCCGATCGAACATTTTATTTCATATGAACTACGTATATCCGATTTGATATTAACTACCATTTTATTATGCGAACAATCCAAACTTTATGTACAAACTAAACATCCAAACCACTCAATCACCTTAAGGACAGTCAAAATCTGAGTCTCACTCGAACAAGGAGGAATCTGAGTCCACGCGATTACCGCCGAGGGGCAACCTTGTCCTCCTTCTTAACCCTTTTCTTCTCCTCCTTCTTCCTCTCCCGGTCCTTGTTTCCGGTTGAACTTCATCTCATACTACACATATTGCTGTTTGGGCAATATGTTTGCATTTTGGGCACAAGGTGTGTTATTGATGTTTGCATTTTGGGCACCCCACCTAGTGATGTACATTTGCATCACTTGGTGATATTATTTAGGGCTGCCCAAAATATTTTTAGACGAAATTTACATGAAGAGTTGTTGTGGGAGACTTGCCTTTGCTCCCAAATAGCCTAAAAACGATTAAGATCTAAATTAAGGCTGATATTGGAGATGATTTCATAGTTAAGATTTGGCAAAAGTATATGAAGGCCGTCAATCTAGATAGAAACAGCTCCCTCGTTGGAGGGACCTGTTAAATAGGAATCGGGACAACCCTGAAGAAATATACCAGGTGGGGCCGTATATAATTGGTGTACCACATCATATTCTATACACGCCATATTACATGTCCAATATCATTAGTATAGACCAAAACAAACATAGTGATAACAAACTTGTCATAGAGAGAAAATGACGTGTCTACGTTGACATAGGCATGAAACCGAGTGCATGTAATTTGGAGTTCAATTGAGATTACCATGTTCGAGGTGCATTTCGTAAACAATTAGGTATCGACCGTAGAGAGAAAATGACGTGTCTACATTGACATAGGCATGAAGTTTTGTCAACGAAGAAAAGTTCTAAATTCGTGAGAGCAGCTGATACTCGTACGCAACCGGTGAAATTTGTTGGTCACCGGGTGATGTCGATGAATTAGAGTGCACGTGGACTCTTAGTAGAAATGCAGAGTTTGGTAGCAACAACCCAACTTCTGGAAACATGTCTTCGTTCCAACTCATACTCCTTTAAGCACTTGTTTTCTCAGTCAGTTAGAATATCATCTTGTTCAATCATTATGGCCGAGAAATTATTTATGTGATATTGTGATCCCAGTTGACATTATTGCACACTTCAACCTACTCTGTTAATCTACACTCTCTATAACTGATATATTGCACTTATCTTCATCTATAATTTATTTTGTCAGCGTGCTCCTAACTACTTGTATCATATATGTTGATTACCTTTGTGCCTATCTTGAGAGTGCCCTGTGGTTGATCGAAGCATACTCCCATTTTCATATTTCAAGATCATTCCTGATTCAATCAACTCCTTCGAGTACATACTCACTCTGAATGTGAGCTCTCTTTCGAGCATCCCACGTATTGCATATTTGTTTTTTTAAGCATGCACTCATCTTATGAAGTACTCATCAATTTCATGTTCATATCTCTCGAAACTATTGTACTAAACATCAGTTTCAATATCCTTGTCATCAATCATAACGCTTAGCTCTTAGTAATTCTTCAAGCAGTGCATCTATGTCGTTATCTTCTACAATTGATTGAAGATTATCAGTTTTGTGTGTTTTCATCTGTAATTTTATAAATTTCCGTCAACCCACTCTAGTCGTCATATCACGATTGTTTCACTATGCAACATGAAACTTTAAACAATATAGACCGATAAATGGTGTATGTTACATTCCAGAGCACAATGTACCAATTGGGCACTCACTACTAGGAAATAGGCTATCTGTGGCGCACCCAAAAACAATTCTGTGGCGCATGGTGGGTGCGCCACAGATAGCCCGCCACTAATTTTTTTTCCTGTGGCGCATGTGTATATGCGCCACAGAATTCTCACATTTTTGTGGCGCATCCACATTATATGCGCCACAGAATTCTCAAAAATTTAAAAAATTCAAAAAATGCAAAACAATTAAAAAAATCAGGAAAAAACAAAAAATGAAATAATTTGGAAAAACCTAAATATATGAATTTTTTGGAATTTTTGAACTGATGACTTCCCGCTAGGTCACCATCGTCAAATTGTTCCAACCCAAGCACGCTTAACTTCTAAGTTCTATTCAGTTTAGCTACCCTTATGCTACTCAAGTTCTTATTGATATAAGTATCATATCAACTCACTTAAGCCTTGTATGTGTATATATATGTAGTTTATGTGTGGTATGTATATATATGTGTGTTTTTAAATTTTAAAAAAAATCAAAAACTTCAAAAGTTTCAAAAGGAAATCCAAAAGTTTCAAAAAATCCAAAATATTCAAAAAAAATCCCGAAAACTTCGAAAAATTCAAAAAATCCAAAAAAAAAATCAACAAATCCAAAAAAAATCGAAAATTTAAGGAAAAAAATGTAATTTTTTAAAATGACAAAAAAAAAATTTCAAACAAATGATGCTTTCTGTGGCGCATGGGACCTTTGATATATAGCTAGGTTTTAGTGTCTAGTTGGTATAGAAATTTTGAAATATGAATTTTGACCTTTTTTGTAAAAAACAGAAAAAAAACTTAGAAGGGCCCTAACTTTTGCACACGACGTCGAAAAAATGCGTTTAATATGTAAAAAAAAACTAGAGAAAAATTAAAGCACGATTTCAAAAAAAAACTAGAGAAAAATTGGAGCATGGTTTACCCGGTGAACTTTTCTCAGATTCTCGAAATTCCAAAAGGAAAAAAAAATATTTCAAAAAGAAGTTATTTTTTCTACAAAATCAAAAAATATTCAAAAAATATTTTTGTGGCGCATATCCAACATGCGCCACGGAAAGCCACATTTCTATGGCGCTTTCTGTGGCGCATGTTGGATATGCGCCATAGAAATGTGGCTTTCCGTGGCGCACGTAGCTATATGCGCCACAGAAACGTCACTTTCTGTGGCGCATATGGTTTTCGTGCGCCACAGAATTCCAACATTTCTGTGGCGTATGCAAAAATATGCGCCACAGAAATATTTCTGTGGCGCATGGCTTTTTTGGTGCGCCACAAAAAGTGATTCCATGTATAGCTGTTTTCCTAGTAGTGACTCCTTGAATCCCCTGGGCACCGTGACCTAGAGGCAGAGTAGCGGTGAGGTGGTTAGCCTGGTTTTAGACCGCGTCAGGGTCTGTGCAAAGAACGCGATTGACGAAGGAGGTGTGTCGGTACTTTTAGACGTGTTAGATAATGTAAAATGGTTATATTTTAGCGTTGCCACGTAGGACGATTGCTCAGGTGGAGGAGAGATAATAGAAAAAAGAGTCTTGTCTTCTCTTAGCTAAGAGATAGTCCCTTTGTTTTTGAATACAAGATGTTTTAACCCTTTTTCAAGATTCACATATATCTACAAATATTTTAGTGCGCATGTGCACTCATTTTAATATGAATCTATCCAACATATGCAACTCCTAAAACCTCTAATATTTAAAAACGGAGGGAGTAGCTCTTAGCACAAATGTCTCGCTACAAATTTAGGGATATCTCTGAAGATAAAAGTAAGAAAATAATCCATTATAAATCATATTTTGTTATCATATGTGACGGGTATACGACTGTCCTATCGATCATTGTACATACTCCCTCCGATCCGATAAATAAGTTGTGGGAAAACTATGTGCTCAATACAACTCACACGTGTAGCGTTCGACAGTTTTTCCGGATGGGAGGAAGTACCTTATCTATATCTATACCTAATAATAAAAGAAGCAAGGCTTCTTGTTCGTCCGTTCAACCTTTTCAATTCGTACGTTGCTCGGTCATAACAAGTTCTGGACTCTATGTTTGTTCCTCTGTCGTAAAGAACTCGTCCCTAATAATAGCGTCTGAAGCGTGACCGATCCCCGTCTCCCAAACCCACGCGGCGACGTTTGAAACAAAATCAAGCCATCTTATCTAGGGTTGGCGAATCCAGCCTCCTCCTGTATGGTTGCGGCCGCAGGCGCGTAGAGCCGGTGAGGCTTCTTCAGAGGGGGATTATCCGGTGGATCCTTCACAGGGTAACATCAGGCCGGGTGATGAAACATGACGGTGTCCAGATGTGGTGCAGGGACCAGGACGCGGGGACGGCGGCCAGATGCGGTCCCGTGGGGCGTTGCCGGACTCTGGCCACTCCCTTACGCTAGGCCAGGACAGGAAGGCGATCGGTTGGGAGGACGGATGGAAGTTCATGGAGAAGGCATCCGCAAGCCCATGAACATCCTCAAGGGCAAGCTTGATGCTGACCGACCTCGCCGTGATTCTGGACTCCATCCTCGGTTCTTGCGTCATGGTTTTGGGCGTGTCAATGTGAACAACGTGGTCGACTGGGTCACCGGCCTTGAGACAACTTCACCGGCCTCGATCTCACCTGATCGTCGGTGCGTTTCAGGCTGCTGTTCCAGGACGACTTCACGGGTCTAACCAGACTTGAGACTGCTCTAGGTGAAGCTTGAGGAGCCGATTTGACTGTTCAGTTAATTTTTCTGATCCGATTTGCCTCTTCCGTGTCCCACTTTGGATGGTCATATAACGACGGCTCAAGTGTTGGGGCTGAAGTGGCTACATAGATTTGGGAGGAGGAGACTACAGAGCAGCGAGCAGCGTCATCGGAGCAGGGATGAGCTATTTGCAGAGCAGAGCTCTCAACGACAAGCAACAATGGTAGTGACGAGCTCAAGAACAAAAGCGGGCATGCTACGCCCTGCCTTTCATTCAATATAAAGCTCCAGCACGAACAAAAGTACAGAGCAAAGCTTCAGCTAGCGCACTAATTTTTACCCATCCTGATTCCTGAGCACTATGTTGCTGCGCTTAACTAACGACCCAGGAGGAGGTAATTTATTATTCACGTTTATTCACCGCTGTGTAATTTTACTATTTTGGCTCCCGTCTGATATACAGTATAATATGTAGATTTTGTTATCTTTACGAACAGTTGAAATAATTATCCAACTAAGTGGTTGATTGGAGAAGATGGCGGAACCAAATGTTTGTGTGATAAATTTTCAATAAAATTCAACCCATAGTAAAGCAATCTCTAAAGATAGTTTTTGCTATGTTATTTTTATCTTCTTTTTTTCCGCGTGTCGTTTCCTGGGTGTGCTAGCACAGACGTCGTCCGTGTCAATTAACCTGGCCGAAACAAAATTTAGGTAAATTGAAGTACTTTAAAAATAAGTTATACTATTTAACACATTAAATGTAAGTTTCGGCCGTCCAAAGCATAAAATCTTGGCGTTCCGAGCGTGCTCGACATTGCCACCATCAACAATGCGAGTATTGGATGTTGAACTACTATTCAGAATATATCAAATGGAACCGATTGCAAATATTTTAGGAGATAAAAATTAAAATAGATGTGAACGTCATACAACTCGATGAAATAGTTTGACGGTCAAGCAAAACGACGAGACTTATGTTTGTTGAAAAGCAGCCATATCTCCTCGATGGGCACCTCCTTGGTCTCCAGCAGGAGTGGAATAGCAGCCATAATCTTCTCGATGGGCAATTGCTTGGTCTACAGTAGGAGGCATGCCTCCTTGAGGTGCCACGCTCGCGAGTCTATTGGGAAGTGAGAGATGGTCGCCTGGTGGTGGTGGGGCGATAAGAGGTTTATTTTACCATTGGTCTAACTTATCCGAAGCTGAGTCGGAAGTAACAAACATAGTAAGAACGATTATGATATTTTTGCCGTTGCATCGCACGGGCATTGTGCTAGTATACCCTTATGCCAGAGCACGACGGCCCGGCACATAACAGGCATAATGGGCTGGAATGTCGCCTGACAACTCAGCCTGGTCCAGTAAAACAACAAACAATCTTGATCGACGTCAGGCCACAACACGGAGTACGCTTCCACTAGCCGGTTACGTACTCTTGAGTCTACATTAGCGCTGGCGTATCCAACGCGGCCAAACCCTCTCTCTCACTCGCTCCGTCCGGCCGCCCGACTTTGACCGCCTCCTCCTCTCCTCTGCTCCGCTCCCGCCCCACCCACCGCAGGTGAGGCCAGCGGCGGCGCGCGAGGAGAGCAGCGGCTACCCCACTCCCGGAGGCGAAGATGTTCGGCCGCGCGCCCAAGAAGAGCGACAACACCAAGTACTACGAGATCCTCGGGGTGCCCAAGACCGCCGCCCAGGACGACCTCAAGAAGGCCTACCGCAAGGCCGCCATCAAGAATCACCCCGACAAGGGCGGCGACCCCGAGAAGGTCCGACCCCCTCCCTCCCTCCCTCCCATGATCGGATCTTTGCTTCTTGCCATGCCTACTTTTTGGCCCCCCCCCCCCCCCCCCCCCCCCCCCCCCCGGCGCGATCTGGTATGATCTGTTCTGGTAGATAGATCGGGCCGTGCGATGCAGGTGGTCGCGTTGGCGTAGGTGTATCTGCGCTGCGAATTTCGTTGTGGATTCATGATCTGGTTCTGATAGGGTTTGTGTAGTTCGCGTTGCGTCCCGGTTGATCAGGGTCTTCTTGCTCGGGTTGTTTGTTGGGGTTTTATGTGATGCGATCATGATAGCCATCTTGGATGTGACCAGGGATCGGTATTTCCTTCTGCAAGTTGTGGCTTTTGTTACCAACACAAGACCTAGTAACATTTCTTTAGCGCATGCGAGGCTTCTTGTGTTCCATTATGCCAGTTTGGCTAGTTTATTTACCCTCGTGGCTGAACAGTACTCTTCTCAGGGGATTTACCTATGGATGATGCATTTTCTAGATGGCTTTGCTAGAATGCTAGTTAAAGCTATCACCTTGCTATACTGTCATGGGAAGATATAGTTCTACCACCACTTGTCAGTGATTGTGCTCAGTTATATATATATATATATATATATATATATTTTTTTTTTTTTAAGAAATAAAGGGTTTCACCCCGGTTCCATTTAAGAAACCATCAGAGTTGGGTTACAACTTATTCAGGAAACGTTCACATCTAGGCAAAAGCCAAACAAGCAGAAAAGAAACAGGGAACAGCTAAAACAAGACCACAACAGAACAGCTGTGCACCAGCCTAGGAAAACACTACCCTAGTCATAACAGACACGCAGGCTTCCTCCGATGTTCACCAGCTTGATATTCCTCTCTGCTAGACGTTGCGTTAGGCCTTGAATGTCAGCGTTCCAAGCTTCATCTTCAGTAGAAGGGCTCAGGCGACCACCCGGAGCTGGATGCAGATTTGCGCCAGGGAGACCACACAAGGTCACCCAGGGTCTGGCCATAGCAGGGGAGGCGGAGCTCTTGCTAGCAAGTCCATCTCTTTCACCACCGCATCCAAGCTTTCTTTTGTGCCCCCTGAGAACAGGACCCTCCATTGGGACAGAGTACATGCCATCATTCTCCAAATTTTCTGCAGGCCAATCCAAGGAGAGCGGTTAAAATAAATGTCATTTCTGGTATTCCAGAGGATCCACATAGCAGCAGCATGAACTGTATTATGAATTATAATTTTTTTCTCATCAAGCCACATGCTGGCAACATAGTGGAAAGATTTTTGAAGACCATCTTGTTTTAAAACGCGTTTCAGCTCATCCCAAACAGCTTTGGCAACCACACACTCGAAAAAGAGATGGGTACACGTTTCCAGGTCAGAGCACAACACACAAGATGGATCATCAACATGTTGTCTTTTTAACAAATTATCTCTAGTGAGAAGTTTGTTATGCGACAGCAACCAAAGGAAGAAATGAATCCTGGGTGGAACTTTCACCTTCCACACCGCATGGATATAAACAGGGAGGACACCTCTGAAGTTAATAACTGCATATAAAGAGCTAACACTGTAGGTGCCTTTGGATTCGCACTTCCAGATAATATCATCATCCTCATCACTAAAGTTGATAGATTGAGCTATATTTAAGACTTCATACCACTGAGTCATGAGAGCATGATTAAAACATCTACGGAATGTAACCTTAAGTTGGTCGCCATCCCAAAGAGTTGCCACAGTGGCATTTTGCTCATTAACAATGGTATAAAGGTCCCAGTACTGGATCGCAAGGCTGGAGGAGCCAAACCATTGGTCCTCCCAGAACTTAACTTTCCTACCATTGCCTATCTTCCACCAATACCCAATTTTAGCCGCCTTAGCAGCCCAGAGCACACCTTTCCAAAAAGGAGATGCACCCAGCTCCGAGGAGGAGAAGATGTTGGGGTTTTCGACATTATATTTGAAGTCAATTATTTGCTTCCATAGCTTGTCACCATCTACGTGGTACCTTTTAACCCAAGATGCCAAAAGGCAAATGTTCATTTCAGCTAAATTTGGAACCCCTAAGCCCCCATACTCTTTTTTCTGGGAAACAAGGGCCCAATTAACTAAGTGATATTTAAAATGACCCTCATAGTTGTCCCACAAACAGTGAGCCATCTGTGAGTTGATAAGCTTAATTGCCCATTTAGGGAACTTAATCACACTCAAAAGGTAGAGAGGGATACTGGCTAGTACACTACGAACCAGCTCTAGCCTTGCAGCGTGAGACAATAGTTTGCCTCTCCAGCCAGCGGCTCTTATTAGAAGATTATCTACAATAGGTTGTAGATCCTCTTTCCGAAGTTTAGAATGATGCAGGGGAACACCCAAATATTTTATAGGGAAGTCCCCTAATCTACAACAGAGTGTCTGAGCAAAATCTTGAGCTTCATCTTGACTAACATTAATTGGCACTAGTTCACACTTGTGAAAATTAATGCGTAGCCCAGATACTTGTTCAAAGCAGGACAAAAGCCATTTAAGATTCATGACTTGTGCCATATCTTTGTTTAGAAAAAGCAGGGTGTCATCAGCATATTGCATGCTAATCACCTGTTGCATTAAAACCTTGTAGCAGACCAGAAATCAGTCCCCTGTTAGCAGCTTTTGTCAAACATTTTGTAAAGACATCCGCCACTAAATTAAAAAACAGAGGAGAGATAGGGTCTCCCTGTCGGACACCTCTACCAGTTAGGAAAAAATCACTGTTAACGTCATTGATCCTAACACCTACAGAGCCTTTATCAAGTAAAGACCTGAAGAGATATAAACATTTCGGGCTAAAGCCCCGAGCTGCAAGCATTTTGCTCAGTTATTGTACTTAATAGGAGTGACAACAATAGGGTAGCTTTGTGGGACATCCACCATTTCCCTATCATGGGAGCCCATGTTTTATCTAGTTTGTCAGATGGCTCAGGATGCAGGCGGAGGCGGATGTCCGCTCGGCCGCTACGTCCGCGCCGCTCCAAACGCCTAAACGGCGCTATGGACAGTCCGTAGAAAGTTAACGGACCTCACGGAAACTTCGTCTAGCCCGTTGATCCGTCCGTCCGCTAGCCTCGCACGCGCCTGGCTCCCACGATAAGCGCAACACATGGCTCGCAGCCTCGCACGATTAGCGCAACACCGAAATCTCGCCTGGCCGTTGACCGATCAGCGCATGTCCCTCAGCAGCTACAGCGGACGCGGATGTCCGTATCTATCCGTCGGACCCAAGCGAACGAAAGAATCAACGGACGCGGACGCCGTAATCATGCAATTAGTTGTTTACGGACGAGGTGGACGGCGACGGACGCACCACGGACCTGTCCGCCTGCATGCTTACAGATGGCGTGGCCATACGTCTGTTAGTCACGCATGATGCTCTTGCTGATAATTGTGCATGGGTCGGTTGTACACTTCATGACTGAAGAACCCCATGCTGATGGCTGGAAATGATATGCAGTGGTCTAGTTTGTTTTTCAGACTCACGTATTTTAGTTTTTGATGATCTTTAGCCTTATGTTGCGTTTGGATTTATGTGAAGCTTATATCATGTAACGTCTGTGTGTGGCGATGCCTGTGGAACTTATGGTTCCTTGCAGTACTCTTACATTAGCTGTGGTGCAGAATCCCTTGGTAAACATGTCAAGTTTGTTTGGGATGATGTTTATTAGTCCATCGTTGTGATAATTTTGGTTTACATTTCCTGCCACCTTAGATCTTTGTGATGTAGTTTTTTCCGTACTCGTGATGCGTATCATAATGCTTTTACTTGTGATATATTGGGGTATTTGATCTGTCTGAAAAATCTAAAATATGGGCTCTGCTACTTGATAGCACCATAATAAGATGTATGATGCAATTTTTTCTTGTATGTTGTATATCATCATACTTCTGGACTTGCTTTATATTTACCAAATGTTACTCTTGGAATCGAGAAAGTGTTTATTGAACATAATCAAGTATCTGCTTGCAAAGGTTCGAATATTATTTAATGGGCTCAGCCAAATATTGTCCCTGTTTTCTGTACTGGTTTAGTTCTTGTGCTAAACTTGCTGGCTGTTTATCTTGATCCGTAGAATGAAAGTCTCATTTCTGGTGTATTTGCTGTTTAATTTCATTTCAGTTCAAGGAGCTCGCACAAGCTTATGAGGTTTTGAGTGACCCTGAGAAGCGTGAGATCTATGATCAGTATGGTGAAGATGCCCTCAAGGAAGGAATGGGAGGAGGAGGAGGTGGAGTTGATCCATTTGACATCTTCTCATCATTCTTTGGGCCCTCTTTTGGAGGTATTGTTTGAAGACTACCTGTTTTCCTCTTTTACCGTCAAACTCTGTTGTATTCCATGTGGTAGTGGTGTAATAAATTCCATATGCATATTTTGTGAACAGGTGGTGGTGGCAGCAGCAGGGGCAGAAGGCAAAGGAGGGGAGAGGATGTTGTTCATCCACTGAAAGCTTCTCTAGAAGATCTTTACAATGGTACCTCAAAGAAGCTCTCTCTTTCCCGTAGTGTCCTCTGCTCCAAGTGCAAGGGGTAAGTCTTGTTTGTCCTTTCCAAGTAATCCATCTGGCCATGTGTTTCTCGCAATACTGCTCTTGAACATAGTTCTTTGTTTATTTCAGCAAGGGCTCCAAGTCTGGTGCTTCCATGAGGTGCCCAGGTTGCCAGGGTTCAGGCATGAAAGTGACTATCCGTCAGTTGGGGCCTTCCATGATACAGCAGATGCAGCAGCCTTGCAATGAGTGCAGGGGCACTGGAGAAAGTATTAACGAGAAGGATCGCTGCCCAGGCTGCAAGGGTGAGAAGGTTCATCAGGAGAAGAAGGTTCTGGAGGTTCATGTCGAGAAGGGGATGCAACACAACCAGAAGATCACCTTCCCTGGAGAAGCTGATGAAGCGGTATGGTTGTTCAATCTATGATAGTCTTGTACTACTTATAGTGCTTTGGTGTCCACAAATTTACAGTGTGGTTTGTTTTCAGCCTGATACTGTTACTGGAGACATTGTGTTCGTCATCCAGCAGAAGGAACACCCGAAGTTCAAACGAAAGGGCGATGATCTCTTCTATGAGCACACCTTATCTCTCACTGAAGCTCTCTGTGGGTTCCAACTTGTTCTGACCCATCTGGACAACAGGCAGCTGCTCGTTAAGTCAAACCCTGGTGAAGTCGTTAAGCCTGGTAAGGCCTGTGTAAGGCCTTGTAGATCTAAGGTGGGGCAATTTTACTTCTGCAGATATACTTGTTGACAATCTTTGTTTCTTAAAACTTGAGCAGATTCATTCAAGGCAATAAGCGACGAGGGAATGCCGATGTACCAGAGGCCTTTCATGAAGGGCAAGCTCTACATTCATTTCACAGTAGACTTCCCCGACTCACTGGCACCTGATCAATGCAAGGCTCTCGAGGCTGTGCTTCCACCAAAGCCTGCGTCCAAGATGACTGACATGGAGCTTGATGAATGCGAGGAGACAACGATGCATGATGTAAACAACATCGAGGAAGAGATGCGTCGGAAAGCCCATGCTGCTCAGGAGGCGTACGACGAGATGATGATGAGATGCCTGGAGGCGGTGGCCAAAGAGTGCAGTGTGCACAGCAGTAAGCGGAGTACATTCTGTAGGAACTTGTCATTGCTGCGCTAAGTCATGACGGCTGCAAGGTTGGCAGTAAGATTTTTGGTACCCAAGATGCCTGCTCTCTGGTTTTGGTGTCGTTACCGATGAAGCTGAATTAGGCCCGTATGGCGGGACTGTATCCTCCTTGCTTTTGGAAATTGCTATCCAGGAATAGCTGGCTACTTTTCTGTAGTATGATACCCGTCGTAATAGGTCTCCCTATAATGGTAATCTTGTGGTGAAAACTACAATGCACGCTGTCTGAATATGTTGTCTAAAAGATTGTGCAAGTATGTTTGTGGTTTTGCATCATCGTACGTACACAATATTATAAATTTCCACTGTTTGTCTAAAAGAAATATCTAATTCCACTGTTGCCTCATTGCTGGAGTAGTACATATGCATCGTAAGTTTTTTGACGAGAATTAAAGGGTGTAATTGTAGGTTACACTGTGCAAAACGTGGCCAGTGCCCCGGACCAGCATTATAGAATGCAAATTGAACATAGAGCAGTAATAGAAGTTTTATTTTTCGATCTGGACGTAGATCTTGACGCCCAGGGCGCAGTAGTTTCCGACGGTGCAGATGAAGTAGCGGACGCCGGCGAAGTCGAGGTTGACGACGGCGGGGCTGGTGTGGAAGGTCCTGTAGGGGTCCTCCGCCGTGCAGGCCTCGTACTCCCCCTGCCCACCTGCACCACGTTGTACATTCCCGTATCGAACCTGAACACTGCACGCACAAAGGGTTGCATTATTTGCTGTGAAGGAAACAGCAGCGCTGCCTGCTAGTACATGTCTACATGAGAGATCGACGGTGGTGGTGGCTCACCGAGGTTGTCGCCGGCGACGAACGTCTGGTTGCTCGCCCAGACGCGGTAGTGGTCGTTGCTCGTAGGGATGGACCAGACCGAGTCCCCGACGACGTGGTCGGTCGCTGCCACGGCGGACGGCAGCGGCGGCATGGCCAGGAGGAAGCAGCCGGCCAGGAGCGCCGCCACTAGAGATGGCATCGCCATCGTCGACGTTCAGGGGTCGGAGGGGGATGGAAGACGGGCGAAGAAATGAACAACTGCTCTCCAGCAGCGTGCGTGCGTTTCTCTCGAGCCTCGCACGAGCAATAATAAACGTAAAACATTTGATGGGCCTAAGAACGGACCAAATGAAGAAGCCCATTAGCGAGCACGCGATCATGCGTCATAGCCCAGCAAGCAGCCAGGCCCACGTCCTCCTATATATAAGCTCTACCACGCTGCCTCGCTCCCCAGCCCTCTCTCTCGCCCACCCGCGCCGCCGCCGCCTTCTTTTCGCAGGAGCCTCCTCCTCGCAGGCGAGATGGTAAGTACGCGATCTCTCCCCTCTCTTCGCCCATTGCTGCTGCTTCGATCCATGCGCTCCTCCCGTGCTCTCGTGTACCTCCAGTGTAGGGTTCATCGTCGCCTAGGTTTTCGGTGTTTCGAGTAGGTTTTGCTACTAGCTCAGGGCTTTAGGAATAAAGCAGCACTTGCAGTGAGATTTGCCGAGGTTTTGTTCCGTTTCGCGGAGAAATCTTGCTCCCAGCCAGGAGAATCTGTTAGATCTAGAGTTCCCTGGTGCGGTGTTTTACCCAATCGTTTGTGATGCCTGTTACGATTTTAGGGTTCTCACCAGTCTGGTCTCTATTGAAGTTTCCATTTCTTATACCGGATTCATCAGTGTCGTCAATGGATGAGTAGGTCAGTAGAACGGTGACACTTTTTTCGTGTGACTAAAAAGGGGTATCAGTCTTATCATGCAGTAGTGGTACTTACAACCCTAGTGTAGAACATCTATCAGGTTCCTCACCATTCGCTAGAAACTGCTTCCTGCATGTTCGTTTCTGCCACCTGATAGATTAGTATGATACATTGGGCTGTACTATTGTTTGTTACAGGTGTATTCATGTGCTTCTCTTGAATATATCTTGTAGGTGTTCGTCAAGAACCAGAAGACAAGGGCGTACTCCAAGCGTTTCCAAGTCAAGTACAAGAGAAGGAGACGTATGTTCAACCCTTCCCTATACTTTGCTACTTCTGTCATTTGACGGTGTTTCTGATTGGTTTTGAACTTCTGCCTTTGTTTCCTTCAGAGGGAAAGACTGATTACAGGGCCAGGCTGAGGCTCACTACCCAGGACAAGAACAAGTACAACACACCAAAGTACCGCTTTGTTGTGCGATTCGTATCCTTTAAGTTCTTCACTCTAATTTGTGTACAGTTCAATCATATTTAATCGTCTATGCTTCTTGTCATTACCATGGAGGTATATTGTATCCCTTAACAGCAGTATTTTAGACCAACAAGGATGTCACTGCCCAAATTGTTCATGCTACCATTGCTGGTGACATCGTGATGGCTGCTGCCTACTCCCATGAGTTGCCTCGATATGGTCTTGAAGTTGGCCTCACAAACTATGCAGCAGGTAGATTTTATATACTGAAATGGATGCTGTGACTTTAATGTGATGTCTTTGTTTACTAATTTAATTATTATCTGAATCCATCATGCAGCCTACTGCACTGGTCTGCTTTTGGCTCGTCGTGTGCTCAAGTGCCGTAATTTGGATCAGGAGTATGTTGGCAACATTGAGGTATACTTTATTTGTAAATTTAATTTCAGACCAATACCCTGTGTTGCTGCTTCTGATGAACACTTAATCTCTGTCTGAGGTCAGGCCACTGGGGAGGACTTCTCTGTTGAGCCAGCTGATGAGAGGAGGCCCTTCCGTGCACTCTTGGATGTTGGTCTTATTAGGACCACTACTGGGAACCGTGTGTTTGGTGCACTTAAGGTATATAATTTTATTATTCTAGACTTCAATGCTTGCACATAGATATTCAATGTCACAATCTTTTTGAAATGAAATTCTTGGCAGATCACTATTAATCGTTGTTACCTTAGATTTATTAGTTTATTAACTTAGTTGGCTTACACAGTTGACTTGCCAATATTTGTTTTGTTCTTTTCTGTTTAATCACCTTAGTTATGTGCCTTTTAACTTCAAATATGGTGTTCTTGTTTATTTGTTCTCATCTTTGGTTGGCATGAATTGACACCTCATTCTATTCTGTTGCACTTACAAGTCTATTTAGTTTGAAATACATTGTAATCCCATTTGAGCATTTGTAGTAGTCCCTGTTGTAAGTACTTCATTTTTTTGCCACAGGGAGCTTTGGACGGTGGTCTTGACATTCCCCACAGTGACAAGAGATTTGCTGGTTTCAAGAAGGACGAGAAGCAGCTTGATGCAGAGGTCCACCGCAAGTACATCTATGGAGGACATGTTGCTGAATACATGAAGGTGAGTTGATGCCATTGCTCTCATGTGTAATGTTAAAAGCCTTTCATTCTGTGGTCTTCACACTGTTATCTTACCTGAAGCAATTACTTCGAAATACCTTTACCGATTCTCATTTCAAAGTTTGCACCATCTTATTCCAGACACTAGCAGATGAGGAGCCAGAGAAGTACCAATCCCACTTCAGTGAGTACATCAAGAGGGGACTCTCTGCTGAGGACATGGAAGCAATCTACAAGAAGGTCCATGCTGCCATCCGTGCTGATCCCACCCGGCCAAATCTACCAAGGAGGCTCCGAAGACGCACAAGAGGTATGTAGTACTACATTGCTAGCCGTTCATTAGTCTACTCTACAGATTTCTCCACGTTGGTGTGTGTTGCATTTTAACTTGGCTCCTCGATACAGGTACAACCTTAAGAAGCTGACTACGAGCAGAGGAAGGCCAGCCTGGTGGAAAGGCTCAACGCCCTCAACTCCTCTGCTGGTGCCGCCGATGATGACGAGGACGACGACGAGTGAAGAGTGTTGTCGACCACAGCGTAGCATTACAACGTGCATTTTTGTTGAAGTTTGGCACTCCGCTCAAAGAACCTGTTTCTTTCAGTTTTGGGTATTGTGCTGGAGTTATAGATTGTTATCTTATCATGTGACATGCTGGCATTTGGATATTGATCTGAATCTGTTGGTTCTCCACATTTTTGTGTTGTTCATGTGGCGTTGTTATGCTGGCCTTAATATGTTAGGTTGTTCTAGTGTTTTCGTTGCCACCATTGGAATTCCTATTACCGTGGATCTAATATGATAATGTGGAGAGCGCGCTACGCCCAGCGGGTCTCTATAGCGACTGGCTGCTGTGGGTTCTGCGAGGCGCCCGTTGAGCTGGTGCGACTCGCGTGGCCTTTGGATACGCACGCACTGTGCCCGCTCCGCCATGGCGTGCACGGGGCGATAAGCATCGGTGGGGAGATAGACGTTGATTTGTGCTGTTATTGAGCACTGCGTAGAAGATGCATTGCGCAGCTGCCCTTGGGCACGTCACCTTCATGTTGAGACCACCAGCTGCCTCAGCATCATTTTGTCCTGGATTTTGTTTACTTGGCTTATATGTTATCTGCCAATTCGAGACCTTGGGCACTGGATCGTCAATTCGAGTTTGGTGATAACGTGCCGTCTCTGCCGGGGCTCGCTCTGGCCGACCACGACGGCCTAAGCTTCTCAATCAGGGGAATTTGTTTTGTCGTCTTGAGTAAATAAATAAACTACTGGGAGAAGATTTCCGTGTAAATCCTACACAGTTCAAAACTCACAGGGCCAAAAGAGCAATATTGATTCTAGCATTGAGAAGCCTTTCATTAAGTGGGATCGTCCTAAAGATACAAGTTTGACATTTGCTGAATCTTGGTTGCCACGCTGCTACGAATTTGATAGTGATAAGCTGGAAATTATACTTTTTTTTTTAGAAAAGGGGGTGCAGATCCCAGCCTCTGCATCAAAAAGATGCACACAGCCATGCTGGAAATTATACACCCTTCAGGGAGACCTTCAACCTAACTGTGATTAACCTGAGCCTTAACAAAGATGTCAAAACCTGAGCCTTAACAAAGATGTCAAGGAGACACTGGTTTTCTTCACGGGCAAGGATGAGACACCAATGCACACTTTGTAAACAAAACTTCACACCATTGGTTCCTGACTGTGTTTCCAAGCATTCCGATACATCACGTTCCTATCTTACCGGCACGCACTCTAGCAACTTGTAGGTATATTTGTATTTCTAGAAAGCTATAGAGCATCCTAGCAAGCTATACAGAATGCATACTGAGCCACAAACCTTACATAGTTTTTGGAGGACATATCCTTACATAGCTAGTTGTGTGCGATGTGCATTTGTTCACCCACCATGCATTCGGTGCATGCGTCCTTAGTAGGAAGCAACATATAAGAGCAAAACACCTATGATTTGCAGGATGCAACCTGTTAAAAGGCCCAGCTACTTGGCTCACTACATGTGAAAAATAGTTAAGCCATGTCAAGTAGAGTTGTTAATGCATCTTGAAGGGTGTTGCCGATAGAATGTCCAAATGCCCCCAACTTGTGTCCGTTGGGTCAAATATTAAAGAAAATAGTTCATAAATTGAATACCTAGTCGCAGTCGATGTAGATGGTGCCACATGTCGCGACAACTCTGGTGGTGGCGGCTCAGTGTCCATTGGTCGACTTCATCTTCCCGGCCATTGTGTCTTGGTTTGGTTCCGTCCATCGAGTTATGGTTAAGTTTGTGACAGTTGATGAAATTTGAATGATTGGCTGGAATTGTATTCAAACGTTACTCTATTCAGGTTCGAGTTGGTCTATATGTTAGGTTATTAGATAAAATGGCTCTGCATTTGTATGATTAGCTTCCTAATGGTCATAATTAGCTTAATTTGATTTTCTGCTACTGTTTATGGATATATAATTTAATAATTAGAAGCATTTAAGTAAAGTTACTCATGTGATGATCTGATATATTGGTCATTTAGTCATGTTGATGTCAGTACAGATGCTGGTATTGGAGTAGATGATCATATGGTCATAATTTGAAACATTTAGTTGCTCTATAGTGATTCTAGATGATTAATTGTTTAATGATTGTCTAGTTAAGCTCTAGATGATCATTAGCTTTAGAAAAAAGTTAATTAACTGATGATATGCTGCTGTAGTTTAATCACTGGGTTTGTGCTTGGGCTCGTGGTGATCATTTTGATCACCAAGTCTGCTGTCTAATACTATATATGTTTGACTCTAGATAATGATCTGGCGACATATTTGTGCTTTTGTTTTTCTTACATTCTTTCCTGCTAGTTTTTTGCTGTGATCTATTGATATAACTGGTGGTTGTGCTGTGCTATGTATGTTTGACTAGAAACTTGAGCTTCTGGTTAAAGCAGTGATTATCATCTTATTTGTTGTTGTTGCTGAGCTCTGTTCATTTATGATTTCCCTTTCTTTTCCTTCTTTCCTAAATCTGAGAAGAACATATGTTGCCTAGATTCCTACCTGATGATCTTCTCTTTTGAAGCCTTTCTTCAGGATTTCTGCCCAAACTTCAGCTAGCACATCAAGAAGGGAATGTCTACCGATGACATGGTAGCAATTCACAAGAAGGTTAATGCACCGTCCGTGTTGATCTTATACTGTGAAACTTGAGCAAGGATTTATCCACCTTGATGTGAGTTGCATTTTAACCTGGCTCCCTTGATACAGGTGCAACCTTAAGAATCTGACTATCGAGCAGAGGAAGGCCAGTCTGGTGGAAAGGCTCAACGCCCTCAACTCCTCTGCTGGTGCTGCCGATGATGATGACGACGGGGAATGAGGAGTGTTGTCGACCGCAGCATAGTCTTACAACGTGCATTTTTGTTAAAGTCTGGCACTTCGGTCAACATCGGTATTTATTTTAGTTTTGGATGTCATGCTGGAGTTAGAGATATGATTATCTTATCATGTGACTTGCTGGCATTTGGATATTTATCTGATTCAGTTGGTTCTGCACTTTTTTTATGTTGATATTGTGGCAGTGTTAGGTGGTTATAGCGTTTTCGTTGCCACTATTGGAGTTGACTGCGATCTTATATGATATTAAGCTACAAGACGGATTTTGCAATCTCGAATTTCTACTCTAGACCAGGAGAGGCAAATCTGCAAATGCTAGTTGAAAAGCAAACCCATAATATTGCTCACATCAGAAGGTAACTTAAAAAAGATCTCAGGATCAGGGCACAGTAAGAGGACCTTACAAATTACAAAGTTTTGCAACTGCACGTACACTTAGGCAGCAGGGACAAAAAAAAAAAAACTTCTAACGTAAGTGAATTGGCCACGGCATGAAGTTAATTTGCGGAAAGATTCTATGAAACAAGAGCTCGTGCAAAAGCAGAGCATGAGCCGAGCCGAGCATGAGCCGAGCTCGTGCAAAAGCAGAGCTTGAGGAGACATGGAACAGCCGAACAGGTCACAGGAGGCCACTGGGATTTTCGTTTATATAGTTAGCCGAAAGAAGGAAGATACAAAATTACAAAGCAAGGTCAGGCCAAGAAAGGGAAGAGGCCACACGCATTGCCGTTCGATCGCTCAGTCCAACGAGGAAGACATGAGCCCCGACGTGGCGCTCGACTTCGAGGTGGCCGCGGTTGTCGCCGTGGCGGTGCTCATCGTCGCCCTCGCCACCGCTGCCTCCGGCGCCTGTCGCAGAGACTGCCGCGCCGCATCGGCTTACGACGTGGAGCGCGCGCTCGGCGACGCGACACTCGTGCCATACCGATACGCCCAGACGGCCGTGGAAGCGAGGGCGCGGCAGCGCTGCTGCGTGTTCTGCCAGTCGGAGTACTCCAAGGCGCCCGACGAGCTGGTGCGCGTCGTGCCGGCATGCGGGCACTTCTTCCATGCCGGGTGCGACGCCGACAGGTGGATCCGCACGCGCCGGACGTGCTCGCTCTGCCGCGGCTCGCTCTGGCCGACTGGCCGCGCACGGGGGCGATCGGCGGCGGCGCGGTCGTCATCGTGGCCGACTGGCCGTAACGTAGCTGACCAAACGTTGCTGTTGCAGAGACAGCGACACTGCGTAGAAGAGAAAGATGCATTGCACACCTGCTCTTGGGCACGTCAGCTTCCAGTCGAGCCGACCTGCTTCCTCTCAGCACCATTCTTTTGTCCCTAGGATTTCAGTTCTCTGGGCCTGTATGTAAATTTGCTGCCAATGTGTCGACCATGGGCAATGGATCGTTAATTCGATTTGGTGATAACGTGCCCGCTCTGCCGGAGGTCGCTCTGGCCGACCATGCCGCGTCGGGCGCCGTCGTCGGCGTCGTAATGCAGTAGAGAAAGCACTCGACACCTGCTCTTAGCCATGTTACCTTCTGTAGGTTAAGGCAGGAAAACAGATCGTCGCTTCTAAATTTGTTGCACTGCATCGTGGCAACAGGAAAAAAGAACATGGGATTAGGTAACAACGTGTTTCATATTTGTGATACATTCCACGTAAGTAGGCGGGTGTTGCCAGTCGGCAGATTAGGCGACGTCAACATTGCCACTATAGTTCAGAGTTGTAGATTTGTCGGGGATGTAACCCCGGATACCCCAGAGTGGTTGGATCTGTTGAATTAATAAAAGAGAGAAACAGTGAATAAACAGTCGAAAGATAAAGAAAAAAGCAGAGGAAGGCAGCACGGGCCGACATTGGCATGGCCCGTGCCAGCATACCAGAAGCCAGGCCGACATCTGAACCTCGGGTTGAACCGAATCAAGCAATACCGACATATCCCCAGGCCGAGTTTCCCTTACTGGGCCGAGATTGGCCTGCCCCGGGCGGTCCGAGATCAGGCTACCTCGGATGGGCCGAGTTTCGGTTAAACACGGTGGTCCGACACCAGCAAACCGGATGGGCCAGCATCTCCAGCAACCCGGACGGGCCGACATCTCCTCCGCCCCGGTGGGCCGAGATCTCCCAGTCTCGGGCAGGCCGACATTTCCCAGCATCGGGCAGGCCGAGATTGCCTCGTCTCGGCTGGGCCAGGACCTTTTCTCCCTGGGCGGACCGAGGTAAGCCTCGTGGCGGGCCGTCGCCTCCAGCTCCAGACTCGGGACGGGCCAAGAGGGCTCCACCAGCAGGCCGAGATACTCCTCAACTCGGCTGTGCCGAGGCTCTGCACAGCTCGGTTGAACCGAGCTATCTCCAGTTCGGCTGTGCCGGCATGTCGGTACCTCGGCTGGGACGGCACGTCGACACCTCGGCTGCGGCCGTGGACCAGCGTATCCGCACCTCGGCTGCTACTAGGGCCGAGATATCTCCGTACTTCGGCATCAACCACCAGGAGCGCTACCTCTACGTCGGCTACTGCATCTTCTCCAACACGCCACATCCAGCTCCCGGCATCCAGCACAACCAGGTACTGGGACGCCCCCAGCTCGTACCTGGTGCAGCTACCAGTTGACCAAGCAGGAACAAGACAAAGATGGTGGCATGGCCACAGTGGCACATACATGACTAGAGTACAAGTCATGACGCGTGCACAGTGTTGACAAGACCCCAGTAGTCACCTCAGCTACAGTGTGTGTACAGTGTACCTGTGGGCCATCCCTTATCCCCTGGGCTCCCTATATAAGGAGCACCAGGGGGAACGCTCCAGGCAGCTCTCCACGGGCTCATTGGCCCCTTGGGCTCATTATTTCTCCCTTGGTCCCGTGAGCTCTCTCCCCATAGCTAGAGCAAGCCTCTTACATGCAACTCTTGCACAGCTCCAGGAGCACTTGTACCAATCACATATGAGAAGAGAATACACCAAATAGGCTAGATGCTGCAGTAGGGGTTTTATCTCTCCCGAGAGCCCCGAAGCAGGGTAAATCCTTGTGTTCGTCTGTTCTTCCGTGTGCGCTCCTTAGCGCGCTATCCCTCCCCGAATCCTCTAGCGTCCATCGGCCCCAAACTTAAGCCTACCCCTAGGCATCTGTTGTTCTCCACGACGACAGTTGGCGCCCACCGTGGGGCTAGTAGTGGCGCTTGCTGGAATAAATTCGGACGGGACCTTTTTGGTTAACTCGGGGACTCGACTCCGACATCACCTCCGGGTTAACAGAAGTCAAACCGGCATCTGCTGGTCAAAACCGGGTTGACTTGGTCAAATTCGGGTTGAGTTAGCCCAATCCGACATTTACCTAGTCAAAACCGAGATATTCACAGCCAAATCTGACATAGTCACAGCCCAAACTGAGTTAAATGCGGCCCAGTCCGACATAATTGCTATCCCGACTGAAATATGGGGTTTTGGGCCGAGATTGGCCAAACCGAGTCGATCCGCAACTCGGACGGGCCGGGATTTCCTCTGCTTCGGCAGGCCGTCATCCCCAACCTCGGCTCGACCGAGATATCCTCATCTCGACTGGACCGAGACGCCGCGTTCGCGCCCAGCTCCTCCGACCTGCACCGACCTGCATCGGCGCGTCCGCGCCAGGACGCCGGAGCTCCTCCGCTCTGCTCCACCTCGTCCCCGCCTCGACCACCTCGTGCGCCAGCCCCGAGCTACTCCCTGGCCGCCGCCGCCTCCACCAGGCTCCGACGCTTCCGCGCCCGGAGCTCCGCCTCGACCTCCGCCCCCGGACGGCCCTGCTCCGGCCGCCTCCGCACGGCGCCGGCTGGCCACGCCCTCGCCAGCTCCCCGGCATGGCCGTCTCCGGCCGGCTAGCCGCGCCCTGCCCCGCCTCCAGGCTGGCCGCGCTCCGCCGCAGCAACCCCATCGGAGCCGCCCCGAGCTCCTCCTTGGCCGGCTCCCTACGCTCCACCCGGGGCCGGTCCCCGCTCCCCGCGTCTCCTCCATCGAGCCGGATTCTCCGGGAGAAGAGGATAAGGAAGAAAGAGGAAAAAAGAAAAGAGAGAGAAAGAAAAAGAAAAGAGAAAGAAAGAAAAAGAAAAGGAGAGAAAGAGGGTGACGTTAGAGATATTGACCGGCATATGGTCTATGTCGGCTGTTGAGATGAAGAGAGAACCGACATAAAAAGTCCATGTCGGCTAAGAGTTAATTGCTGTGGTCAGAAATAAGAGTGGCCGACACGGGAGTGTCGGATCAGAAAAAGTGACGCGGTCAGAATGAGTCGGGCCAGCATAAAGAGTATGCCGGCCGGCGTCAAAATTATGTTTCTGGCCGAGATAAAAGGGTGATATCTCGGCTCCGTTTGGTTGGCCGAGTGAGACATGCCCGGTTCTACCCCTGCAGGTTTCTTCCATCGCATGCGCTATTTGGTCTGCTGGACCGAGCGCATCCGACTCAGTTGTATCCAGGCTATCTGTGTCTAGCATCTCACCTGTTTGATGTCTAGCATGGGCCCACTTATACGCCTCCATCCAGTCTGCACCGACAATGCAATGTAAGTATTTACAATATTTGGTTTTATACCACACGCAAGTAGTTAATCTCAAAAGTAGCTCGGGGACTGCCCCTTCGTATCCTGCTTAGTTGTTTTCCTCGGAAACGAGATGTCGTGACCCAGGGACTGGCCGGGCAGTCAGTTTATAGTCTCTCCTAGATAAGAAAAGTGTCTTGGGGACTCGGTTGAGTTCGAGTCTGTATCCTGGTGCATAGTTTTGCTGCTAGAATTAACTTCCGTCTTGTGCTAGACTTAATTCGGTTTGTTAAATAGAATTGTTGTTCCCATTAAATATTCATTATATATATGCTTGAACTAACATTGAAAGGTGATATCGGTTTTACCGAGAAAATATTCATCCCCGAGATCATGGTTTTATCGGTTATCTCGGATTACCCAAAATATCATAGCATTATCGGTATTCTCCAGATCGCCGTTTATTTCGGTTTGCAGCTATATCTCAACATCATCTCATATCTCGAATCGCCGTTTATTTCGGTTTGCAGCTATATCTCAACATCATCTCATATCTCAAATCGCCGTTTATTTCGGTTTGCCAAGACATCACGGCATTTATCTCATATCATCGAGCATCTCACAATTGCTATCTTTATCGGCTTAACTGTCTATCATGATTCTTCAATTATCCGAGCTTACCAGAGTATCATAGCATCGTTATCTCGGCACAATGAGTCAAGAGGTATATGATCTCACTGAGTGTTACGTGTTGAGAAGTGTCTCAGCTCGTCATTTGACAAAGTGCCCATGAGGGAAGAATGTCAGATTTAGCCCATGCAGGCTGTATGTTGGTTCAGCTAAGGCCGCCAGCATATCTTTACGGTATAAACCGGCATAAGGCATGTGCCCGTGATGGCAAAAGGCCTATTCGGCCAATGACGGCTATGTGTTGGTTCAGCTAGCGCTGTCAACATATCTGTGCGGTAAAAGCCCAGAATGGCTAAAAACCGACATACGAGATATGCATATGCAGGCAATATGTCAATCCGGCTCAGGCTGTTGACTTCTGACTTCTGTAATGCCCGAAGTGGCTAAAAACCGACATTTGAGATGTGCCCGTGCAGGCTATATGTCGGTCCAGCTAATGCTGGCAACATGCGACTTCGGCAATGCCCAGAATGGCTAAGAACCGACATATGAAGGTGCTCATACAGGCGGGATGTTGTGTACATGGAGAGTTCAATATCGTTGTTTGATTTTGTAAGTCTGTGCGCGACTCTGCGAGTCCCCCACAGCCTCGGGACTAATGTCGGGGATGTAACCCCGGATACCCCAGAGTGGTTGGATCTGTTGAATTAATAAAAGAGAGAAACAATGAATAAACAGTTGAAGATAAAGAAAAAAGCAGAGGAAGGCAGCACGGGCCGACATTGGCATGGCCCGTGCCAGCATACCAGAAGCCAGGCCGACATCTGAACCTCGGGTTGAACCGAATCAAGCAATACCGACATATCCCCAGGCCGAGTTTCCCTTGCTGGGCCGAGATTGGCCTGCCCCGGGCGGTCCGAGATCAGGCTACCTCGGATGGGCCGAGTTTCGGTTAAACTCGGTGGTCCGACACCAGCAAACCGGATGGGCCAGCATCTCCAGCAACCCGGACGGGCCGACATCTCCTCCGCCCCGGTGGGCCGAGACCTCCCAGTCTCGGGCAGGCCGACATTTCCCAGCATCGGGCAGGCCGAGATTGCCTCGTCTCGGCTGGGCCAGGACCTTTTCTCCCTGGGCGGACCGAGGTAAGCCTCGTGGCGGGCCGTCGCCTCCAGCTCCAGACTCGGGACGGGCCAAGAGGGCTCCACCAGCAGGCCGAGATACTCCTCAACTTGGCTGTGCCGAGGCTCTGCACAGCTCGGTTGGACCGAGCTATCTCCAGTTCGGCTGTGCCGGCATGTCGGTACCTCGGCTGGGACGGCACGTCGACACCTCGGCTGCGGCCGTGGATCAGCGTATCCGCACCTCGGCTGCTACTAGGGCCGAGATATCTCCGTATTTCGGCATCAACCACCAGGAGCGCTACCTCTACGTCGGCTACTGCATCTTCTCCAACACGCCACATCCAGCTCCCGGCATCCAGCACAACCAGGTACTGGGACGCCCCCAGCTCGTACCTGGTGCAGCTACCAGTTGACCAAGCAGGAACAAGACAAAGATGGTGGCATGGCCACAGTGGCACAGACATGACTAGAGTACAAGTCATGACGCGTGCACAGTGTTGACAAGACCCCAGTAGTTACCTCAGCTGCAGTGTGTGTACAGTGTACCTGTGGGCCATCCCTTATCCCCTGGGCTCCCTATATAAGGAGCACCAGGGGGAACGCTCCAGGCAGCTCTCCACGGGCTCATTGGCCCCTTGGGCTCATTCTTTCTCCCTTGCTCCTGTGAGCTCTCTCCCCATAGCTAGAGCAAACCTCTTACATGCAACTCTTGCACAGCTCAAGGAGCACTTGTACCAATCACATATGAGAACAGAATACACCAAATAGGCTAGATGCTGCAGTAGGGGTTTTATCTCTCCCGAGAGCCCCGAAGCAGGGTAAATCCTTGTGTTCGTCTGTTCTTCCGTGTGCGCTCCTTAGCGCGCTATCCCTCCCCGAATCCTCTAGCGTCCATCGGCCCCAAACTTAAGCCTACCCTAGGCATCTGTTGTTCTCCACGACGACAAGATTAGACCTTGTCTGGATTTTGACATGTTGTACGTAAGCTACAGTCTTTTAGCGGATTTATTAAAAACCATACAAGCCACGGATGCTAGTCGGGCGAATCATTCGGAAGAGAAAACACTTCGACCTTTTGTTTTGTCATCTTGAGTAAGTAAAGTTTTTGTGTGAAATGTTACACAAGTCAAAACTCACATGCACCGAAAGAGTACTATAGAGTTCTGGCATTGAGAAGGGTAAGTGGGATCTGTCTAAAGATGCAACTAAAAGTTTGATGTTTGCTGATTCTCGATCAGTTGCCACTTGAAGTTCATAATGATAAGCCCAAAATTATACACCCTCAAGGTCAAGGAGATCTTCCACCCAGGTGTGATTGACCCAAACCATATAGATGTTTGGAAGGCGGTGTTTTTGGTCATGGGCAGAGATGAGACACGTTGTCTTCCACCCAAGGTCAAGGAGATCTTCCACCCAGCCTGTTGTCTTGCATGAGCTTGTGCCTGACACGTTGAGGTGGCGTTGGACGCCCAATGGTGTTTTCTCTGTGCAGTCCGCCTATCTGATTCAGTTTGAAGGCCGCACGCGAACTTGGCTGCCCGCTACGGTGTGGAACTCTGCTGCCCCTCTTAAGTGCAAGTTCTTTGGTTGGTTAGCTTCTCTGAACCGCTGTCTCACCGCTGACAATATGGCTAAGATAGGCTGGCTGTGCGACCCAATATGCAGACTCTGCCGTTTGTCCAATGAGTCGGGCCTGCATCTATTCCTGCTCTGTCCGTTCTCCAAGCAAGTTTGGGACCTGGTACAAGCCAAGCTTCAGATATCCCTAAACCCAAAGACTGAAGACGCAACGAATCTTAGCAAATGGTGGCTCGATCAAGTCGCTGGGAAGCCGAATACTACCGCTCGAGCGATGAACGCAGTTCTGAACCTGGTCTGCTGGTCCATCTGGAAAGAGAGGAACAGCCGAACTTTTAACAACCTCGCAACAACTCCTTTCGAAGTTTTCAACAAGTTAGTAGATGAAGCAGCTGTTTGGCATTTTGCCGGTAGAGCTAGGCTTGCTACTCTAGCGAATAGACCTCGTGAACCTGATTAGTGTTCTCTTTATACATTTCTTTGACTAGCCTTGCTAGCTGTAAATAGGTCCTTGTAACCTTTGGTACTTTGTTCGCCTTCTTCTATTCAAAAAGAAACAGCGCTGTCTGTTTCCGTCAAAAAGAGATGAGACACCAAAACAAACTCTGTAAACAAAATTTCACACCACGTATACATAGCTGCGTGCCAAAACATTCTGATACATCTCATTCCTATCTTACGGGCACATACTCTAGCAACTTGTACGGTGGACCTAAATATACATATATTTGTATTTGTAGTAACCTATAGAGCATAATAGCAAACTATAAAGAATGCATACCGAACCACAAGCCTTACATAGTTTCGGAAAGACATATCCTTATATAGCTAGTTTTCTGCGATGTGCATTTGTCCACCCACAATGCATTTGCTGCATGCGTCCTTAGTTGGAAGCAAAATAAAAGAGAAAAAAAAAACCTATGATTTGCGGGATGCAACCTGTTAAAAGGCCAGCTACTTAGCTCACAACAAAAACAACAACAACAACAACAACAATAACAACAAATACTTAGTCCCAAACAAGTTGAGGTAGGCTAGAGTTGAAAACCATAAGATCTCAAAACCAAGTCTTGGTTCTGGCATGTGGATAGCTAACTTCCACGCACCCCTATCCATGGCTAGTTCTTTGGTGATATTCCAATCCTTCAAATCTCTCTTAACAGACTCCTCTCATATCAAGTTTGAGCTACTAAGCTCACTACATGAGAAAAATAATTAAGCCATGTCAAGTAGAGTTGTTAGTGCATCTTGAAGAGTGATGCCGATAGAATGTCCGAATGCCCACAAATTGTGGCAGTTAGGTCAAATATTGAAAAACATAGTTCATACAATTAAAACCCGTTCACATTCGATGTAGATGACGCCACATGTCACGATGGCTCTGGTGGTGGTGCCTCAGTGTCTATTGACCGACTTCATCTTCCCGTCTATCGTGTCTTGGATTTGGTTCCGCCATCGAGTCATGGTTAAACTGTGTGATATTTGATGTAATTTGAATGATTGGTTGGCAGTTAATTCAAGCTTTACCCTATTTAGGTTTGAGTTGGTATATATGTTATGGTTATTATCTAAAATGGCTCTGAATTTGTATGAATGGCTTCTGAACGGTCATAATTAGCTTAATTTGATCCTCTGCTACTTTTTATGGATATATAATTGAATGTTTAGAAGCATTTAAGTAAATTTATTCATGTGGCAATGTTGTAGTTGATCATATATTAAATTGGCTACTTTTTCTCCTATTTAGAGTTGATTTGCATGTTTATATGATCACATGATCACATGCTTGATATATTGGCACTTAGTCATGTTGGTATCGGCATACATGCTTGTATTGGAGTAGATGATCATAGGATCATAATTTGAAACATTTAGTTGCTCTATATTGATTCTAGATGATTAATTTTTTAATGATGATCTAGTTAACCTCTAGCCGATCATTTGCTTGAGGAAAAAATTTATTTTATTGATGATATGTTCTTGTAATTTAATCACTGGGCCTGTGCTTGGGCGTGGTGATCATTTGATCACCAAGTCTGTTGGCTAATATGTGTTGGCTCTAGATAATGATCAGGTGACATATTTGGGGTTTAGTTTTTCTTGCATTCTTTCCTGCTAGTTTTGCTTTGATATATTGGTACAACCGGTGGCTGTGCTGTGCTATGTGTGTTTGACCAGAAACTCGAGCTTCTTGTAAAAGCAATGATAATCTCATTTGTTGTTGTTGCCGAGCTCTGTTTCATTTATCCTTTCCCTTTCTTTCCCTCCTTTCCTAAATCTGTTTAGAACATATGTTGTCTAGATTCCTACCTGATGATCTTCTCTTTTGAAGCTTTTTCTTCAGGATTTCTGCCCAAACTTCAGCGAGTACATCAAGAAGAGAATCTCTACCGATGACATGGAAGCAATTCACAAGAAGGTTAATGCACCGTCCGTGTTGATCTTATACTGTCAAAATTGAGCAAGGATTTATCCACCTTGATGTGAGTTGCATTTTAACCTGGCTCCCTTGATATAGGTGCAACCTTAAGAAGCTGACCTACGATCGAGCAGGGAAGGCTAGTCTGGTGGAAAGGCTCAACGCCCTCAACTCCTCTGCTGGTGCTGCCGATGATGATGAGGACGACGGGGAATGAGGAGTGTTGTGGACCGCAACTGTCTTACAACGTGCATTTTTGTTAAAGTTGGGCACTTCGGTCAACATACGTATTTCTTTCAGTTTTGGACGTCGTGCTGGAGTTAGAGATATGATTATCTTATCATGTGACTTGCTGGCATTTGGATATTGATTCAGTTGGTTCTGCACTTTTTTTTATGTTCATATTGTGGCGGTGTTATGCTGGCTGTCGGCATTCATATGTTACGTGGTTATAGCGTTTTTGTTGCCACTATTGGAGTTGACTGGGATCTTAGATGATCTTCCTTTAAGCTTGAAGCCGGGTTTTTAAATCTCAATTTTCTTCTCTAAACTAGGAAAAGTGAATGCTAGTTGAAAAGCAAACTCATGAATCATGATATTGCTCACATCCATGGTTTTGATTACCGGTCAGGAAATCCGGTTACTGGTCGGTAACCGGATATCCCGAGCACCCTTGGGAAATGGTCATACCGGACGAAAAATTCAGAAATTTTGAAATTTAACGAAAACTTTTGGTAAATAGTTAAACTGAGAACTAAAAAAATTGAATTTTCAAATTTCAGATTTCAAATTCGTCCGGTAACCAGTCAGGATTTTCCGATAACCGCGGTAACCGGAAATCCCGACCACTTTCGGGATTTTTTTTCTACCGGTAACCAAAACCAGTCACATCTGCGTTGGCAGCTTTGAAAAAGATCTCAGGATCAGGTCACAGTAAGAGGTGCAAATGTTTTGCAACTACACGGGAAAAAAGTACAAATAAAAAGGAAACACACTTACACGCAGACAGCCAAGACACATAAAAGAAGCTTCTAACGTAAGTGAATTGGCCACGGCATGAAGGAAATTTGCCGTAAGATTCTAGCAGGAAACAAGAGCTCGTGCAAAAGCAGAGCATCAGCCGAGCATCAGCCGAGCGAGGGGAGACACGGAAAAGGAGGTCACTGGGATTACAGTTTATTTAGTTAGCCGAAGAAGGAAGATACAAAGCAAGGTGAGGAGAGGCCACACGCATTGCCGTTCGAACGCTCAGTCCAACGAGGAAGACATGAGCCCCGACGTGGCGCTCGACCTCGAGGTGGCCGCGGTGGTCGCCGTGGCGGTGCTCATCGTCGCCCTCGCAGTTAATTTCTGTAGATTGATTTGGTTGCCGTGGTTCAGGGCCGGCCCTGACATTTCGAGGGCCCGGGGCGAAATTAGAATTTAGGGCCCCTTACTATAAAGAAGTAAAAATATACATAGATGAATCGGAGACCAAACGAGAGCAGCGCGACACAAATTTTAGCGCCAACTCGTCTAGGTTTGTCGAAGTGCTCATATTACTATTCAAAGATCCTTGAAGAGGTGCTCTATGGGATGGCGTTCTATAAGTTTTGCTTATTCTTTTCTACTTTTCTATTTCGCGACACCGGACATATAATAACGCTGGAAATTAAATTAAATTAGAGGATAAACCATATACACACGGCTAAACCAGAGAATCAGAGAATAAGAGAAGATAAAAAAAAATCAACAAATATACCTAGGTTGGCCGTCCGGCGGCGCGGCGCCTTGGGCGATCGGATCATAGGCCCCTGATGTATAGGAAAATACCACCGGCGCCGCCGCGCCGCTCCTTGGGCAATTGAACGCAAGGCTCCGGATTTATGGTAACCTACGGAGGCGGAGCTGTGCTGCGGCGGGCGAGAGACGAGAGTAGAGGCGACGTTTCAATCGGAACAACTGAAGTTACGGAACACTAGTGCTCGACTCGATCGCGTTCTCTGTCGTCAGGCCTGTGTCTCCGAGCGGAAAGCTTGAAAGGTACAGAAGCAAAAGGCCCACGAACAGAAGCAAAAGGGCCCAATTGCCAATCGTTCAACGCCTGCACCACGAGGCTGTTTGCATTTTTTTCCGCATGGCATGTATTATACGTACTAGGCCCTATTGACTACTATACATGTACCTGGGAGGGGCCCCAAAATATTCTGGGCCCGGGGCGGCCGCCCCTCTCGCCCCCCCTAGGACCGGCCCTGCGTGGTTAGCCCCACGGCTGGCTCTTGCTATTTATATTAACAGCAACAACGTGTACAACACGGTTTACATCGATATACAGGACTACGTATACAGTACGATCTATTCTGCCTAATACACCCCCTCAATCTAAACCGTCGTGTACAAGGTTAAGATTGGTACTAAACCGACGAAGCAACTGTTCAGTGACTGGCTTAGTGAAGATATCAGCAATTTGATCTCCAGAGGCAATGAACCGTACGTCAAGAGCACCTGAAGTGACCTTCTCGCGTACGAAGTGAAAATCGATCTCGATGTGCTTGGTGCGAGCATGAAACATCGGATTGGCAGATAAGTAGGTGGCACCCAAATTATCACACCATAAAACTGGTGGCTTGGGTTGAGGAACACCAAGTTCCGTGAGCACAGACTGGATCCATATTCCCTTAGCCGTGCCATTAGCAAGAGCCTTGTACTCCGCTTCTGTACTAGAGCGGGACACCGTGGGTTGTTTACGAGAACTCCAAGATACGAGATTGGGTCCAAGAAATATAGCAAACCCTCCAGTAGAGCGACGATCATCAGGACAGCCCGCCCAATCAGCATCAGTGTAAATATTCAGAAGTGTAGACACAAACTTCTGAATCAGCAGGCCAGTAGAGACGGTACCCTGGACATACCTAAGGATCCGCTTGACTGCTTCATAATGGATTGTAGTAGGCTGGGCAAGAAACTGGCAAACTTTGTTCACCGCAAATGATATGTCAGGACGTGTTGGCGTCAAGTATTGCAGTCCCCCGACCAAACTCCGATAGCGAGTAACATCAGCAGCTGACAGACTGGTACCACTAGCACGAGAGAACTGAGCAGAAGTGGACATCGGAGTGGGAACTGGACGACAATCTTCCATGTTGGGACGATAGAGAAGGTCCAAAGCATACTTATGCTGGGACAAATGCAGACCCGCAGAGGTATAGGAAGCCTCAATGCCCAAAAAATAAGTAAGTCGCCCCATGTCCTTGATAGGAAATGCTTTTGCCAAGACTTCCACAAGACGATCAACAACAGCATTGGAGGAGCCCGCAATCACAATATCGTCGACATAAACCAACATGTAAATAGTGACATCAGCTTGCGAGAATATGAATAAGGATGTGTCAGCCTTGCTGGAGGTGA
The DNA here is from genome assembly GCA_947311845.1 of Poa pratensis. Classification (NCBI taxonomy): domain Eukaryota; kingdom Viridiplantae; phylum Streptophyta; class Magnoliopsida; order Poales; family Poaceae; genus Poa; species Poa pratensis. The sequence continues at coordinate 72,488,622 of CAMZMU010000020.1, forward strand.
AACCGAGCTCATGTAACTTGTCACTCAGCCGTGCATGCCATGCACGAGGAGACTGCTTCAGACCATAGAGAGCATGCTGAAGTTTGCAGACATGTTGCGGATACTGAGAGTCCTCGAAACCAGGAGGTTGCTGCATATACACATCTTTCTCAAGAAAACTATGGAGAAAGGCATTACTGACATCAATTTGACGAAGGCTCCACCCACGAGAGACGGCAAGAGATAAAACCAGACGAATGGTAACAGGCTTAACAACGGGACTGAAGGTTTCATGATAGTCAATACCATGTTGTTGAGTGAAGCCACGAGCAACTAACCGGGCCTTATGCTTGTCAACTGATCCATGCTGCCAACAATATTAGTGCCAGGAGGACGCGGAACAAGTCGCCAAGTCTGATTACGCTGCAAAGCATCAAATTCATCTTCCATAGCAGTACGCCATGCCGGTTCAGAGAGGGCTGTGCGGTGAGAAGCAGGAACTGCAAGAAAAGCTCGACGACGGCGATAGGGGTCATACCGGACAGTCCCATCAGTGAGTTTCTTGGGACGATGAATGTTGTTCTGGCGACGAGTAACTGCTGGTGTAGTAGGATGCAGTGGCGCAGGTGGTGCGTGAGCAACCGCATCATCGCCCGTGCGAGAAACGGACTGGTCGGGGTCGACAGTAGGCGACGGTGCGCTGGGGGACGTCGCTCGATCCGGCGAAGCAGCTCCAGGGCTCGATGGGCTCGAGAACGGTCCATGAGGAGAGCCAGGTGACGGCCCATGAGGAGAGCCAGGTCCAGAGGGCGCTGCGCGAGGCGAATCCCTTGGCTCGCTCGACGAGGCATGCACGGGAGTTGCATGCACGTCGGATGCTGGCGGTGCAGGGACGTCGATCGCGCCAGTCGCTGAATCCTGAGCCTGCACGGGGAAATAACAAGAAATACCAGGTGCATCAAACGATAACAAGGACATGTCATAATTACGCATATTGGGACCCTGAATAGCTGGCTCTTGTACAGGAACGACACCGGGTGTAAAGAAGAGACATCAACAGAACTCCGGGTGTGGCAAAAGGAAACACGGTTTCATCAAAAACGACATCACGCGATATATATATCCGACCAGTGCTACGATCGAAACATTTGTAGCCTTTGTGCATAGGACTGTAACCAAGGAAAACACACATCTTGGAACGAAACTCTAGTTTACGCGAATTGTACTTGCGAAGCCTAAGCCAACACGCACATCCGAAAGTGCGAAGAAAAGAGTAATCAGGGGCCTGGTTTAACAACCGAGTGAGAGGTGAGACATTTTTCAGAACAGGGGAGGGCATCCGATTAATAAGATAACACGCGGTAAGGAAGGCTTCATCCCAAAATCGTAAAGGGAGAGAGGAGTGGGCAAGGAGAGCTAGCCCAGTCTCGACAAGGTGTCGGTGTTTACGCTCAACAATGCCATTTTGTTGTGAGGTGTACGGACATGACACACGATGGAGGATACCGGTGCGGCCAAAGAAAGCACTTAGGCGATGATACTCACCACCCCAATCGGACGGCACGGCACGAATTTTAGTGTTAAGGAAACGCTCCACATGAGTTTGAAAGATGTAAAAAATGTTTTCAACATCAGATTTGTGTTTAATTAAATAGATCCAGCAGTGGCGGCTATAGTCATCAACAAAGCTAACATAATATTTATAACCTCCAGAGGAGGACAATGCAGGACCCCAAACATCTGTATGAACGAGCTCAAGAGGTGCAATAGAAATACGATGAGAATGAGAATATGGTAACTGATGGCTCTTAGCACGTTGACATGCATCACACACAGATGACTTAAAATCTGATGAACACGAAAGAGAATTGTTCTTGACAATACTTTGAACTACATTATTTGACGGATGACCAAGCCTTTGATGCCATTGACTAGGGGAGAGCGTAACACTAGCAGCAGCATGCCGAGTAGAAGATGAAGCCCGATGAAACGGAACAGGATAGAGACCCCCGCGACTTCTACCGTGAAGAACGATTTTCTTCGTGACCTTGTCCTTAACACAGAAAAAATTACTATGAAATTCGATGAAGACATCGTTATCACTAACAATTTTATGAACAGAAAGCAAGTTCTTGCTAATATTAGGGACATGAAGGATATTTTGAAGAGCTAGAGAATGCATAGGACCAGCTAATCGAGAGTGACCAATGTGCGAAATAGACAGACCTGCACCGTTGGCGACTTGGACTTGATCCCTGCCATGGTATGGCTCATGCACCTGGAGCCGATTCATGTCGTGTGTGAGGTGGTCGGTGGCGGCGGTATCCATCAGCCAATGTGGTTGATACTCGGGATGATTCTGGCTTGTGGAGACGGCGTTGCCGGAGCAAGGGTCATTGCCTTGATGCCCTTGATTGTAGAGGTTGCGGCAGGCCGGCGCAATATGTCCCCAGATGCCGCAAATCTGTCAGCGTGGGCGAGAGCGACGCCCTCCGCGGCCACCGCCACCACGGCCGCCGTTTTGACCACCACCATTGCGGCCACCGCCTTGGCTGTAGTAGCCACCACCGTTAGGGCCACCGCCTTGGCCACCACCTTGCCCGTAGTAGCCACCTCCTGGGCCACCACCTTGGCCGTAGTAGCCACCTCCTTGGCCACCACCCTGATAGCCGCCTCTGTGGCGACCACCTTGGTAGCCGCCACCGCCTCCTGGGTAGCCGCCACCACCACCTAGGTAGCCGCCGCCCGACTGGCCACCGGGACGTTCTCCGCCGTTGCCGCGGCCGTAGTCACCGCGGCGCACAGCGTTGGCCGAGGAGGAGTACTCCGGCTCACGCCCCGACGATTCCTGCATGGCTTCGTGGGATATGAGCATCGCATAGAAATCAGGAAGTTGGATGGTAGCGGTGGGCTTGGTGTTGGAGAAAACGTTGAGCGACGCCTGAAGAGGAGCAAAAGCGTTGCCCAAACCAGCAAGGATGTAATCCACCAGTTCTTCGTCGGGCAAGGGGGCACCGACGGTCGCCATGGCATCGGCGAATCCCTTCATCAGGTGGAAGTAATCAGTCGCCCCCATGTCGTGCCGCTGCGCCGTCGCCAGCTTGCGGCGGTAGGCACGGATGCTCGCCCGTCCCTGGGCGGAGACCATGGAGAGGAGGAAGCTCCACACGGCGGCGGAGGTCGTTCGCCCGACCATCTGGGCGAGGATTTCTTCGGTCATGGAGCCGAGGAGCACGCTAAGGACGCGCCGGTCGATGCGCTCCCATGCGGTGTACTCAGGGTTCGCGACGGTTCTGGCATCCGCACCGGTGCCGGTGGTGATGGTCTTCGGCGGCGCGGGCGAACTTCCATCGACGAAACCGAGCCGTCCCGATCCTGTGAGATTGGGGATGACCTGGGTCTTCCAGAGAAGGAAGTTACTCCGGTCTAAGCGGACAGTGATGGTACTAGACTCGCCGGCCGGGATCGCCGCGGCGGCGGAAGAGGTTTGAGCGGCGGACGTGGTCATCGACATGGCGGCGGGAGAAGGAACCCTAGAGCGACCCGCTCTGATACCAAGTTAATTTCTGTAGATTGATTTGGTTACCGTGGTTAGCCCCACGGCTGGTTCTTGCTATTTATATTAACAACAACAACGTGTACAACACGGTTTACATCGATATACAGGACTACGTATACAATACGATCTATTCAGCCTAATACTCGCCACCGCTGCCTCCGCCGCCTGCTGCAACGACTGCCGCACCGCTGGTCGTCTTCTGGTTACCGTGGCGGCTGGTCGTCTTCGTCTCCGACGCCGGTGATGTCGTGGTTTTCGGTCCTTGTTCCGTTTCCTCTACGTATTCTGTTCCTGTATTTCTACCGTGTACGTTGTATGTGGTTTTCTGTTGAATATACGTGGTGAAAAATTCAAAAAAAAAAAAAACGACTGCCGCACCGCGTCGGACGTGGAGCGCGCGCTCGGTGACGCGACGCTCGTGCCGCACGCGCAGACAGCCGAGGCGGCGAGGGCGCGGCAGCGCTGCTGCGTGTTCTGCCAGTCGGAGTACGCCAAGGCGCCCGACGAGCTGGTGCCTCTCGTGCCGGCGTGCGGGCACTTCTTCCATGCCGGGTGCGACGCCGACAGGTGGATCCGCACGCGCCGGACGTGCCCGCTCTGCCGCGGCCCACTCTGGCCGCGCACGGGGATGATCGGCGCCGGCGCTGCCGTCGTCGTGGACGTACCATAGCCGATCATTTGTTGTTTTCGTTGGATGGCGAAGTAGAGAAAAAGATGCGTTGTACACCTGCTCTTGGGCACGTCAGCTCCAGTTGAGCCGACCTGCTTCCTCTCAGCATCATTCTTTTGTCCCTAGGATTTTAGTTCTTTGGGCTTGTATGTAAATTTGCTGCCAGTGCGTCGGCCATGGGCTTTGGATTGTTAATTGGAGTTTTTGATAACGTGCCCGCTCTGGCCGAGCCGCGCCATGTCGGCCGTCGTGGTCGTCGTCGTAATGCAGAGGAATATGCAGTGTACACCTGCTCTTAGCCATGTTACCCAGCATAACAAATTGTCGCTTCTAAATTTCTTCCACTGCATCGTGGCAACAGGAAAAATAAAATGGGATTAGGTAACAACGTGTTAAGTGATTCTGTTTCATATTTCTGATACATTCCACATAAGTAGCCGGGGTGATGTCGGCAGATTAGGCGACGTCAACATTGCCAGCATAGTTCAGGTTAGTAGACTTATCCTTGTCTGAACTTTGACATGTTGTAGGCAGTGGCGGAGCCACGTTGTGACCTGTGTGGTCAATTGATCACACGTCACTTTTGCAAATCGTTTGTATACAAGTAAAAATATACTCCGTATTAAAGTTTATTTAGTAAAAGCATATGTATTTGACATAACAGAGTTAGAATGACATCACAGGTTTCGGATCTTGGCTCCGCCACCGGTCTTGTACGTAAGCTACAGTCTTTTAAGTGATTTCTTGAAAACCATACAAGCCACGGATGCTAAGTCGGGTGCATCATTCGTAAGAGAAAACACTCTGAACTTTTGTTTTGTCGTCTTGAGTAAATAAACGACGCATCATACAAGTCAAAAGTCACCGGCGCCAATGTACTATAGAATCTAGCATGCAGAAGGCTTTCGTTAAGTGGGATCAGTCTAAAGATAAAATTAAAAGTTTGGCGTTCGCTGATTCTCGGTTGCGAGTTTGCCACGAAATTTGATAGTGTTAACCCAAAAATTATGCACCCTCCAGGTCCAGGATAGGTTCAACCCAATTACGATTGACCCAAGCCTTAGCAAAGATGTCAGGGAGGCCGTGGTTTTGGTCATGGCCAGAGATGAGACACCAAAACACACTTTTGTAAACGAAAGTTCACGGTACCTGTCAACAGCTGTGTGTCTCAACAGTCTGATACATCTCATTCCTATCTTACCTGCACGCTCTCTAGCAACTTGTAGTGTGAACCTTAATGTAAATATATTTGTATTTGCTCTAAGCTATAGAGCATCCTAGCAAGCTATAAAGAATGCATACTGAGCCACAACCCTCACATAGTTTTGGGAAGACACATCCTTAGGGCATCTCCAGCCGTCCCCCCAGGGCCCAAAATAGCGCCGTTTGGACCAAATAGTGCCGTTTTTCTATCAGTCGTCCCCCAGGAGCCCAAATAGCGCCGTTTAGCGCCGTTTTGGTGCCGGCGCACCCAGGCCAAACCCAGCGCGTCGGGTTGCGCCTGGGGGGTCGGCGGAAGGGAAAACGCGCGTGGGACAACACTGTCGGGGAGACAGCGCATTTCCCACCCCGCCTCGCCCTTTCCTCTATCCCGCCCCATCGCCGCCATCTCGCCGCCGGCACCACCCCTCCCCCCTCCGCCGGACGCAAGCAGCTAGGAACCCCACCATCTCGCCCCAAACCACGGCGCCGGCGCCGCCCCTCCCCTCCGCCGTGATCTAGCCGGAAGGAAGGCTCTCGGGAAGGCTCGCGCCCACCTCGCCTACTAGGTGTTCGGCGGTTTGTCCGCCCAGCCATGGACTCCGACGACGAGGAGCTGCTCGCCGAACTGCTCGACGAGGAAGCCCAGGCCGACCTCGACGACGAAGAACACTTGCTGATCCTCGCGTGCCTCGCCGGCCTGCTCGCGAACGACGCGCGGCCGCGGCGTGGTGGCTCGGCGCCCGGCCGCCGCAAGAGCAAGCCGAGGCAGCGCTACGAAGGGTACTGCATCCTCTACTCCGACTACTTCGCCGATCATCCCATGCAGGACGAGGCCGTGTTTCGGCGCCGTTTCCGGATGAACCGCAAGCTCTTCCTCGACATCATGCATGCCATCCGAGAGTTCGACACCTACTTCAAATTGAAGAAGGATTGCACCGGTACGGTAGGCTTTACCTCAATTCAGAAGTGCACGATGGCCATGAGGTTGCTTGCATATGGTGCTCCCGCTGATTCGCAGGATGATTATCTGCGCATGTCCGAGTCCACTGCCATTGATTGCTTGAACAAGTTCTGTCGGGCAGTGGTGGCAGTGTTTGGGCCAAAATACTTGCGATCACCCAATGCGGAAGACACTGCTCGGATCCTAGCTTGCAATGAAGTAAGAGGCTTTCCTGGGATGCTTGGAAGCATCGACTGCATGCATTGGGCATGGAAGAACTGTTTATTTGAATGGCAGGGGATGTACAAAGGCCACAAAGGAGAGTGCAGTGTGATTTTTGAGGCCGTGGCTACACATGATCTATGGATTTGGCATTCCTTCTTTGGTATGCCAGGAACTCACAACGACATCAATGTGTTGCAGTGCTCGAATGTCTTCGCCAAGCTTGTTGAAGGTCATGCCCCTCCAGTGAACTACGAGATCAATGGGCACCAGTACACAAAGGGCTACTACCTTGCAGATGGCATCTACCCGAAGTGGTAAACATTTGTGAAGAGCATCTCCAACCCTGTGCCAGCAAGCGCGAAAGCTTGGTTTTCCAAGTGCCAGTAGGCTTGCAGGAAGGATGTTGAGCGGGCATTTGGTGCGCTGCAGTCTCGATTCGCTGTTGTCCGGTACCCAGCCATGACTTGGTCGAAGACCAACATGTGGGAGGTGATTAACTGTTGTGTGATCTTGCACAACATGATCATTGAGAGTGAGCGGGATCATCCGGTGCCTGAGACTACTGAGCCATACTACCGACAGGGTCCTCTTGCAGATGTAGATCACCAGGTTCCGGCAACATGGGCAGCCTTCCTCGCTATGCGCCAGGAGATTCGAGACCCTGCTGCACATACACAACTGTAGGATGATCTGGTGCAACACTTGTGGGAGCGCAAAGGCAATGGCAATGCCGACAATGCCAATGCCTAGATTGATTTGTTCTATTTGATTGCATTGTTGAACTATTTGTGTGTGGATTTGTATGTTGAACTATTCTTATGTGTGAATTTGTATGTCCAACTATTTTAATTGTGTTGGCCTTTGTTTTATGCGCGAAATATGGCCCAAACTCGCCGGCTGGGGGGCGGCCTGGGTTCGGCGACTGGGAATCGGCGCCCCCCAGCGCGTGAAATAGCGCCGTTGCCCCCAGGCGGGCCAAAATAGCGCCGTTTTTCGGCCTGGGGGGACACAACGGCTGGAGATGCCCTTATATAGCTAGTTGTGTGGGATGTGCATTTGTTCACCCACCATGCATTTGCTGCATGCGTCCTTAGTAGGAAGCAAAATAAAAGAGAAAAAAACCTCTTATCTGCTGGATGCAAACTGTTAAAAGGCCCAGTTACTTAGTTCACTACATGAGAAAAATAATTAAGCCATGCCAAGTAGAGTTGTTAGTGCATCTTCAAGGGTGTTGCCGGTAGAATGTCCGAATGCCCCCAACTTGTGTCCGTTGGGTCAAATATTAACGAAAATAGTTCATAAATTGAATACCTAGTCGCAGTCGATGTAGATGGTGCCGCATGTCGCGACAACTCTGGTGGTGGTGGCTCAGTGTCTATTGGTCGACTTCATCTTCCCGGCCATTGTGTCTTGGTCTGGTTCCGGCCATCGAGTCATGGTTAAGCTGTGTGCTATTTTATGTAATTTCAATGATTGGTTGGAATTGTATTCAAACTTTACTTTATTCAGGTTCGAGTTGGTCTATATGTTACGATTATTAGCTAAAATGGCTCTTTATTTGTATGATTAGCTTCCTAATGGTCATAATTAGCTTAATTTGATATTCTGCTACTGTTTATGGATGAACAATTGAGTATTTAGAAACATTTAAGTTAAGTTATTCATGTGATGATCTGATAGATTGGTCATTTAGTCATGTTGATGTTAGTATACATGCTGGTACTGGAGTCGATGATCATATGGTCATAATTTGGAACATTTAGTTGCTCTATATTGATTCTAGATGATCAATTGTTTAATGATGGTCTAGTTAAGCTCTAGATGATCATTTGCTTGAGGAAAAAAGTTAATTTACTGATGATATGTTGCTGTAATTTAATCACTGGGCTTGTGCTTGGGCTCGTGGTCATCAGTTGATCACCAAGTCTGCTGTCTAATACTATATGTTTGGCTCTAGATAATGATCGGTGGCATATTTGTGGTTTAGTTTTTTTTTTTTTTTTGCATTCTTTCCTGCTAGTTGCTGTGATCTATTGGTATAACCGGTGGTTGTGCTGTGCTAGGTGTGTTTGACCAGAAATTTCAAAAAAAAGGTGTGTTTGACCAGAAACTTGAGCTTCTGGTAGAAGTAGTGATCATCATCTCATTTTTGTTGTTGTTCCCGAGCTCTGTTTCATTTATCCTTTCCCTCCTTTCCTAAGTCTGATAAGAACATATGTTGCCTAGATTCCTACCTGATGATCTTCTCTTTTGAAGTTTTTCTTCAGGATTTCTGCCCAAACTTCAACGAGTACATCAAGAAGAGAACCGCTACTGATGACATGGGAGCAATCTAAAAGAAGGTTAATGCACCGTCCGTGCTGATCTTATACAGTCAAAAGCGACCAATGATTTATCCACCTTGATGTGAGTTGCATTTTAACATGGCTCCTTGATACCTACGATTTAGCAGAGGAAGGCCTGTCTAGTGGAAAGACTCAACGCCCTCAACTCCTCAGCTGGTGCTGCCGATGATGATGAGGACGACGGGGAATGAAGAGTGTTGTCGACCGCAACATAATCTTACAATGTGCATTTTTTTAAAGTTTGGCACTCTGGTCAACAGACATATTTCTTTCAGATTTGGATGTCGTGTTGGAGTTAGAGATACGATTATCTTATCATGTGACTTGCTGGCATTTGGATATTGATCTGATTCAGTTGGTTCTGCCCTTTTGTTTATGTTGATTTTGTGGCGGTGCCATGCTGGTCCTGGGCCTTCATATGTTAGGTGGTTAGAGCGTTTTCGTTGCTACTGTACTATTGGATTTGACCGCGATCTTAGATGATCTTCTATTAAGCTTGAAGCCGGATTTTGCAATCTCGAATTTCTACACTAGACTAGGAAAGGCAAATGCTAGTTGAAAAACAAACTCATTATATTGCTCACATCTGCAGGTAACTTTAAAAAGATCTCAGGATCAGGCCACAGTAGAAAGACCTTACAATGTTTTGCAATTACACAGTGCAAAGCACGAAGAAAAGGGAGCACACGTAGACATCCAAGACACACAAAAGAAGCTTCTAGTCTAGCGTAAGTCAATTGGGCACGGCGAGATGGAAACGATATCACTGGAGCTCGTACAAAAGCAGAGCTTGAGCTAAAGGAAGGAAGATACAAAGCAAGGTCAGGACAAGAAAGGGAAGAGGCCACACGCATTGCCGTTCGATCTCTCAGTCCAACAAGGAAGACATGAGCCCCGACGTGGCGCTCGACCTCGAGGTGGCCGCGGTGGTCGCCGTGGCGGTGCTCATCGTCGCCCTCGCCACCGCTGCCTCCGGCGCCTGTCGCAGCAACTGCCGCGCCGCCTCGGCCGACGACGTGGAGCACGCACTCGGCGACGCGACGCTCGTGCCGTACGCGCAGACGGCCGAGGCGGCGAGGGCTCGGCAGCGCTGCTGCGTGTTCTGCCAGTCGGAGTACGCCAAGGCGCCAGACGAGCTGGTGCGCGTCGTGCCGGCGTGCGGGCACTTCTTCCACGCAGCGTGCGACGCCGACCGGTGGATCCTGACGCGCCGGACATGCCCGCTCTGCCGCGGCGGGCTCTGGCCGCGCACCGGGGCGATCGGCGCTGGCGTGGACGTACCATAGCCGATCATTTGTTGTTTTTGCTGGGACGGCGTAGTACAGAAAGATGCATTGTGCACCTGCTCAGCTGCTCTTGGCGTAGCCGAGCATTGTCTTGGGCACGTCAGCTTCCAGTTGAGCCGACCTGCCCAGCATCATCCTTTTGTCCCTAGGATTTTAGTTCTCTGGGCTTATATGCAAATTTGCTTCCAATGCGTCGGCCATGGGCAATGAATCGTTAATGCGAGTGATGTCAAATTAGACAGATTAGGTGACGTAAACATCGCCATCATATTCAATAGTAGACGGAAAATAGGACTTCCACATGTTCTAGCTTAGCTACATACGGCTTCTTCCTTGAAAACCATACAAGACACGGGGGAGGAAGAGAAAGCACTCCGACCTTTTTTTTTTTTGATAGTGGAACTTCCCGGAGTGCGAACAACAGAGATTACAAAGAACACACAACGCACACCGAAGAACAAAGAAGAAGGAACCCCAGAGCAACAGCTACAAAGCCAAGGAAACAAAGAACCTGAAGCTTCGACAGCTGAACCACCGCAACACCTGCAGACACCCTCTTAGCCGGAGCCGGAGAGGAAGCAGCGAGGCCACCGCCACACCCAGGAGAGAGAGCACCCCACACTTGTAGAAGACCGCATGAGCCGTCCGCCGCAGGCGACGGAACCGAGCACGATGAACACTCACGGCCAAGGCGCAACCTCCCCTCTTCCGCCCACCTTCCAACAACCCTGCACTGAGAGATACCTTCACTTTGTCGGAGCCACCGCTGAGGAACCAAGCACGCCACGATCTTCCCTCCTCGCCACCACGGCAGGCCAGGGCACGACGAAGCAAGGCCACCTGAAAGCAGAGCAAGCTGCAGCAAACAATCCTCCCCTCGCCTCCACGGCCGGCCGGAGAAGGCAGAGCAGCGCTCGAAAATCCGGCGAGCACCTCCGAGAACCACACGATGACGCTCCTGAACAGGGCTCCGTGGCTCCGCGTCGACGCTGGAGCACGCGTCGCCACGACGGCGAAGCCAGAGCACAAAATCCAAGTCGAAGCTGTCGCCGCCGCTGCTCCAGCTTCGACAGGACAGAACATCCCCAACCCCGAAGGAGTAGAGGAAAACCAGATCTGCCGGACCCCAGGACCAGCAGAAGACACCATCCGCGAGCTCCTCAACGCCGGGGAAGCCGCCGTCGAGGTGGGGCTGGAGCTCCGGAAGATTTATTCTCAGCAGCCGCACCACCGCCACCCAAGCGCCGCCGCCAGAACCACTACTCCTACCACTATGTACAGGCCCGACACGAGGACCCGAGGTTCTCCCCACCTCCCGCCGCCCGAGCGGCGGACGGAGGCGAGGAGAACCCCAGGATTCGCCGGCCGACGGCGGAGGAAGAGAAGTCGCCTCCCTTTTCGCTTCTCTCAACTGTAGCAGTGAGGGGAACGGATAAGGTGATAGTCTAATGTTAAAGCACTCCGACCTTTGTTTTGTCATCTTGAGTAAATAAAAATAGGGGAGCGCTGAGCGTCCTCGGGAGGATAATTTCCTCCCATCCTCCGCCTCGACAGCATGACACGTGTCCCTGGTTCTGCCCTTCTGGTCAACAACGGACGACCAGCGTGCGCCTCTCAATTTTCCTTTTCCCCACAACGAAACAAAACAACACTGCAGCGCACGCTCATGGTCGCGCGCCTCAGAAGTCAGAACTATCCCCGTCGCTCGGCCGTCGTCGCCGGAAAAGACGCCGTTGCAGCACCATCGCCCGGCCACCCTCCTTTGGTAGCACCGACGCCCTCCCATGGCAGCACCGCCCCCCAATGACGGTAGCATCACCGACCACCAAAGGTAGCACCGCCGCGGACCGTCGGGAGCACCGCCGTCCTCCCATGGCAGCAACGGCGATGACTGCCGGGAGCACCGCCGCTGACCGACGGTGCACCACCGTCCTCCCATGGCAGCACCGGCGATGACCGTAGAAGCACCTTCGCTGACCGCTGGGAGCACCGTCGCTGACCAATGGTAGCACGACCGTCCTTCCATGGCAGCACGGCCGCTAACCGATGGGAGCACCATCGTTGACCGACGGTAGCACCGCCGTCCTCCCATGGCAGCACAGCCGCTGACCTACGGTAGCATTGCCGATATCCGTCGGGAGCATCGCCGTCCGCCCATGGCAGCATGGCCGCGAACCGACGGGAGCACCGCGTCCGACCGTCGGGAGCACCGCCGTCCTCCCATGGCAGCATGGCCGCGAACCGACGGTAGCACCGCCATCCTCCCATTGCAGCATCGCCGCCTCCACGAATTTGCTTCAGGAACGGAGGAAGGAGAAGGAGGCGCGGGGGGCGGGGGGCGGCGAGCAGCACTCGCGGAGGTGCAAGAAGGTGAAGCGCGGGGGTGGCGAGCGGCACTCGCGGAGGTGGAAGAAGGAGAAGCGCGGGGGCGGCGCGCGGCACGCCGAAGATGGAAGAAGGAGAGGCAGGAGAAGAAGCAACATGGGAGCCTCGCGAGCTACGCTTCTGCAACTGGAGGTAGACGAACAAGATGGGGGAAAATTAAGGGAAAAGTAAGGGAAAGGAGGAAAAATGGGCGGACGAGAATGATTTGGAGAAGATAACGCACCGTGGTGGACTGGTGGGCCCTCCCCAACCCATCGCTATCGCCACGCGAGGAAGGACGCGTGTCGTGCGCTCAGCCTGGAGGACGGACGGGACGCAATCCTCCGGAGGCAGCGAAGTCGTTTTCCATAAAAATATGTGCAGAACATGTATGTGTGAAATGTCACACACGTCAACTCACAAGGCACCAAAAAGGTATAGATTGTAGAACGGAGAAGGCTTTCCCTTATGTGGGACCAGTCTAAACTCTAAGGACACAATTAAGTTTGACGATATCTACGGATTCTTAGTTGCCACTTGCAACAAGTTTGATTGTGATAAATCGGAAATTATACAATCCACACAAGATCTTCTACCATGTATGATTGACTCGAGCCTTAGCAAGGATTCCAGTGAGCCGTGGTTCCGCTCATGGGCAATGAAGAGAAACCAAAACAAACTTTCAAAATAAAAATTCACATCATCTTTGTATGTTCCTGAGTCTAAGAATCCTGTTACATCTCGTTCCTATCTGATCGACGCGCACTCCAACAACCTGTACTCTGGTTTAAACAGAGTGTTAAAGCACTTTCATTTGTGATTTGTAGAAATCGGCAGACGAATCTAGCAAGCTATAATTTTTTTGCATAGCGAGCTACACATCCTTATGTAGCTTTGGGAAGACATGTCCTTATATATTTTTTTTAGAAATGGGTAGCCCGGCCTCTGCATCGTGTTGATGCACACAGCCTTTATATTAAAAGAAAGGTAGCAAAGTATCGTCAAAGCATTATTACAATTCAAGGGTCAGCCAACACGGCCACATGAATCAACCAGCGAAAAAGGGCTATCAAGTAAAGACTAAACATCTTGTAGTCTTCTAGAATGTTGCCACCCATGCTGGCAGCAAATAGCTCGGACTACCGCCATAATACGGGTACAGCCAGCATCCATAAGAGCCCGTTGCTCTGGCGGCAGGAGAAAGGACCACATGTGGATCCAGTACGTAGCTCGGTGGACGACCTGCAAAAAATGAACATCTCTTGTTTTGTTAAACACAACATCATTTCGACAGTTCCAAACTGCCCAAAGAAACGCACATACACCAATGCGAATACGTGCTTTCGTCTTGCGATCGACTCCATCTAACCAATGACCAAACAAATTTGCTACACTAGATGGTGGAGAGATATTAAAAGTAAAATGAATAAGTCGCCAAATATGCCTCACAAATGGGCATGAGATGAATAGATGCTCCACTGACTCATTAGCCGAGCAGAACGCACATTTTTTGCATCCATTCCACCTTCTCTTGATCAGATTGTCTTTAGTAAGAATGACTTTCCGCCGCAAGAACCACATAAAAATCTTAATTTTTAGTGGAACTTTCAATTTCCAAAGATACTTATGTAAATACTGAGCATGTCCATGCATATAATCAGCATACATGGACTGGACCGAAAATAGACCAGTGGTTGTTAGGTTCCATTTAAAACGATCATCGGAATTTGAGAGGGAGACACTCATAAGTTTCTCCACAAGTTTCTTCCAAGCTTCCCAATTGTTCCCTATCAACAGCCTTCTAAATTCAATATTTAGAGGTGAGTTAGTTAAAACATCCGCCACCAACACGTTCTTGTGGCGCACAAGGTTGAATAAAGAGGGAAATTGGATAGCCAAAGGTTTATCCCCGAGCCAAATATCCTCCCAAAAACGAGTATGCAGGCCATTGCCCACCTCAAATTTACCTCGCTGGAAGAAGTCCTCTTTAACTGACATAAGCCCTTTCCAAAAGGGAGAGTCAGTAGGCTTAGCTTCAGCTTGTGCTAGAGTTTTTCCATTTAAATACTTATTACAAATAAGTTCTTTCCAAACGCCCTCCTCTCTTAGGACTTTAAAAAGCCATTTGCTTATTAGGCATTTGTTTTTTATATCTAGCACATGAATACCCAACCCACCTTGGTCTTTTGGGCGACAAACAATGTTCCACTTGGTTAACCTGTATTTTTTCTTGACATGATCACTCTGCCAAAAAAACCTAGAGCGAAAGTAATCAAGTCTCTTTCGCACCCCAACGGGAATTAAAAAGAAAGATAGCATGAACATAGGTAGACTTGTGAGGACCGAATTAATCAAAACAAGTCGGTCCCCATAAGATAACATCTTTCCAGCCCAACATCCTAATTTCTTTTCAAATCTATCCTCAATTATCTTCCATTCTTTGTTAAGTAGTTTTCGATAGTGAATAGGTATGCCCAAATACCTAAAAGGCAACGTGCCAATCTCGCACCCGAAAATTCTACGATATTCCTGTTGTTCCTCTTTGGCCTTACCAAAGCAATACAACTCACTCTTATGAAAATTTATCTTAAGCCCGGATAACTGCTCAAAAATAGACAAAATCAATTTCATATTGACTGCCTTCTCAATATCATGTTCAAGAAACAAGATAGTGTCATCTGCATATTGAAGAATTGACACCCCCCCTTCTACAAGATCCGGGATAAGAGAACCTACTTGCCCATCTTCCTTTGCACGGGCAATAAGAACCGCCAACATATCCGCAACAACATTGAACAAGATAGGGGAAAGCGGGTCACCTTGCCTGAGTCCTTTTAAAGTCTGAAAATAATGACCAATGTCATCATTCACACGGATCCCAACACTCCCTCCCTGGACAAACCTAGCAACCCATTCGCACCATTTAGGGTCAAAACCTTTCATACGAAGAGCTTGCTGTAGGAAGGACCACTTGACTTTATCATAGGCCTTTTCAAAATCAATTTTGAAAAGGACTCCATCTTTCTTTTTTCTATGCAGCTCATGAATAGTCTCATGGAGGACAACAACTCCCTCAAGAATATTCCTTCCCGGAATGAAAGCAGTTTGTGTTGGTCTAACAACCTTATGAACAATATTCGAAACACGATTCGTACCCACCTTAGTGAAAATCTTGAAACTCACATTCAAGAGACATATGGGTCTATATTGTTCAATTCTGGAAGCATCCTCCTTTTTGGGTAACAAAGTTATTACCCCAAAGTTTAGTCTAAAAAGAGGAAGATCCCCACTCTGTAATTGAGCAAACAGTGCCATCAAGTCAATCTTGATGATGTTCCAAAATCTTTGGTAAAACTCCGCAGGAAACCCATCTGGCCCCGGGGCTTTGTTATGTTCCATTTGGGAGATAGCCTCAAACACTTCCTTTTCAGTAAAGTCTGATGTTAGAATGCTATTCTCAAGAGGTGAGATTTGAGGTAAATCGTCGGTGATAGACTCATCCAACGAAAAGTTATTGGGAGTCGGTTCTCCAAATAACTTCTTATAATATTCGGAGATGAATACTTTCAAATTATTCTCTCCAACAATCGTCCCCTCATCTTGTTCAAGTTGGAAAATCTTTTTCTTCCGATGTTTACCGTTTGCAATAATATGAAAATATCTTGTATTATTTCCCCCTTCTTGAATGTGTTTTACTTTTGCACGTTGTGCCCATTTAGACTCCTCATCTCGTCTTAACTGAGCTAAACGTTCATCCGCCTCTTTTTTGGCATCTTTCTCAGCTACCGATAAAGGCATTGTTTCAGCTTTCAGGTCTAGTTCATCGATAAGAAGTGTTAGTTTCTGTTTCAACTTTTTATACTCTCCACTAATATTCTTGGCCCATCCTCTAAGAAACTGACGAAGGTGTCTTATTTTATGCTGCCACCTTTCTATTGGAGTGGAACCACCAACCGTGGATATCCATTCCTTGGCAATCATCTCATAAAACCCCTGTTGACGTAACCAAGCTAGCTCGAATGAGAAGGCATTTTTATTTCCAAGATGCGCTTGAGCACCTGAATCAAGGATAAGCGGTGTGTGATCTGACCCAGTGCGAGTCATAGCATGCACCGTTACCAAAGGGAACTTCTGTTCCCATGCCACACTAGCAAGAAAGCGGTCCAACTTTTCAAACGTTGGAACCTCCCGTCTACTCGCCCAAGTGTATTGCCTACCGGAGAGTTCAATCTCTTTTAGGCTCAAGCTTTCAATAATGGCATTGAAAATGAATGGCCATCTAGCATTGAAATTCGAATTATTTTTTTCCTCCTGTCGACGAATAATATTGAAATCACCCCCCACCAACATGGGTAGTGTTTCGTTCTCACAAATACGGACAAGTTCCGCAAGAAAGTCGGGTTTTTGTGCCTCTTGTGCAGCGCCATATACTACAACGAGAGACCACAAAAAACCATCAGATTTTGTTTTCAACTGAAGTTTCACACAGAAATCTCCAGTGACAATGTCTTGAACTGCTAGAGTGAGATTGTTGAAACCAACCAGAATGCCTCCGGATCTACCATGAGGTGGTAGACAATACCAACAATAATCCAAACCCCCAGCTAGATGTTTTAAAAACGGAGCTGTAAAATTAGACCGGCCAGTTTCCAAAATGGCAACAAAATCTAATTTCTGTTCTCTAACCGTTTCTTGAATGGTATGATGTTTTGCTGTATCTCCCAGCCCGTCACTATTCCAAATCATGCCTCTCATTTCGAACTATTTTTAAGTTTTTGTATCCTTGCACTTCTTCTCTTCACAGAGAGGTCAACACCTTTTTTGTTTTTCCGTGTTCTACGTGTATGAGGAGCAACAGGATCCATTTGATCCGAAGTGTTGTCCTGCTCTTCACCATCAAGGTCCTCCGAAAGGTTCGAAGCTCTCTTGAGAACTAAACTACTTGTGCCCTCATCCTCAATGTTTTGTAGGGTATTAGAGAGAAAGGTGACTGCTCTAGTTTCCTCCACCCTTTTTAAAAGTGAGACTGAATCTAAAACTTGTGATGGGGACGAACCTAAAGATACACCAAGCCGAGAAGCCCTAGCAACAATAACTTCATTTGGTAAAGCTGAAAACGTATACTTGGGATTCTTAGTTGTACCTGATTCAGTTTCGCCGTGACGACGTTGAGCTACCATCATAGCTCTCTCCATAATTGTCGCCTCCGAATTGTCCTGGGCCCTGATCCTTGCACTTGATCGGACGCCAAGCTTGGAAGGGTCCTCGATGCCGCCGAACGCCACAATTTCTTCCAGTGTGGGTGAGACCATTGTCCGTTCCACATTAGACTTCTCAGGTGTAGTGAAAGTAGCCACCATCGAGCTATCAGTATCCTGCACAATACGATCCACAACAAAGTCAGGGGTAGAGATCGCAGCTGTTTCTGTAACAAAAGAATTAGCCACATCCGATAACGGGAACTGATCACCGTCCGAACTCTCTACTACCTGACTTGTGGGATCCCTCCCCATGATCATCATCTCAGAGCATCCCCTCGTACTCTCATCAGAGTTAGAGGACCTATCCACCTCTTGAACCGCCTCACCATGAACGGGTGCAGCCTGCGACTTGTCAGCCGAGGTAACATTCTCCCGCAACCCGACATCATCACAAGCAGACGACACGGCCAAGTTGAGTTCGATAACGTTCTCCACCTCCACAGCTCGCCCTTCAGCATTGGCAGCAGGGGGAACAACTTCCCCATTACTGACCTCGAGCTCTGCCCGTAAGTCGTGCTGAACCGAACAATCCTGCAATAAAGAACAATGATCCACGTTACCATCAAATGGTAGATCAATGTGAGAAAAATGATGAAACGAAGAACTAACCCTCGGAGTCAAACATCCGTGAGCATGTAGCTCTTCTTCACCAACTGAACCCAAACCCACTTTCTCTTGTGACAAGCACAGCTTTTCCCCACCGATGGTGTCAGTTTACCCACCGAGGGCACTGCTTGCTTAGCCTGAAGGATTCGAGCCGCCTCCTCTCTCCTAATCGCACTCCATCTTGCCTTAAGCATGGGCGAGAACACGACACCTGGCTGTACCTTGTGGTTCGATCCACCAACAGGAGCACCACCAGTTCCGAAAACAGCAGTATTACCATTCGAACTCTCCCCTGGTTTGCTAGACATGTCCGTATCCTTTCCTTCTTCCATATTATTGGTATCTTTAGGATCTTTTGATTTATCATCAAAATCATCTAGATCATGGTCCATATCGTCATCTCCCAAATCGAACGCATGGTCCTCCACCTCAAAGGTTAAATTATAAAAGCCATCCTTGATAAACACCGGCAATTCCTTCGGGATCTTAGTTTGATCAACACATCCGATTAAAATCCGTAGGACCCCGGTTTCTCTAGTGTGTACCATATCTACCTTAAAGGTTTTTCCAAACAAGATCCCAAGAGCCCATAGAGCCAAAAAGTCACCCTTCCGTTCAGGTGGTATGCCTTTCATGCGTACCCAAACCTGAGGAAGTAGCATCATGGGGATGCTCTTGGTCAGCCAGGAGTCTACAGTCATCTCCATCGAGCTGTTTGGTACCTTAAACGTGCCTATCAGCTTCAACCGATCCAACTCTGCCTTTGAAGGAAACAAAACCTTGTAGACATTATGTCCCACCTGTTGCACTTCCCACTGATATTGCTCAACCGGAACCACCCTCTGAAGTTGCCTGGAAATTTGTGGGATAGACATCTCTCCCCCAGTCACCTTGACCATTCCGAGGCGTGTGTTTTCATTCTTTGGACGATAAGATTCTGTGCAAGGCATGCCAAAAAATGTGAGGTCATCATGCGCAATCCCATATATTTCAATCTGTGGCTTGGGTGCACTTAAGAGGGGACAATCATCTGAAGAGTGCGCCACGTCCTGACAAATATCACAGAGAATTGTTTTGCAGTCGGACAACACATGCCCGGAAAAACCACACCTATAGCACTTGGGTGTCTTCTTTCCTTTCTTTGCCGCCCCATTGGCAGCATCAGCAACCTCATCATTTTGCTTACCAGCAGCAACCATCTGTTCTTCCGACTGCGCTATGAGCTGATGTGCAACCGGCATAAGAGCCTCTGCCACGGCAGAAACTTGCGTTGCAGCAGATTTCGCCCCATCTGTTCCTTTATCAGCCGTCTCACGCAGGTTATTAATGTCGCCCAGAAGAGCTCCATTAGAATGGCCAGCACCCAACCGGCCACGACCTCCGCGACCAGCTCCCCCTCTTCCATTGAAACGACCACGAAACTGTCCAGTGCCAGCATAAGCAGGACGGCGGCCGTTGTTGTTCTGAAACCCTGAGCCTGCATTAAACGGCCCATATTGCATACCTCCATTGAAGTTGCCCTGGTTCCTTGGTACCCAAAACCCTCCTCCTGACGTTGATCCCCAACCTGCTGCCCATAATCTTCCTGACCTGCTGTGCCGCTCGGGCCACCGACAGCATAGTTGTTGAAGTTGTTTGCACCTCCGCGGCCAAAATTGCCGCCATTCGCCGCCGGATAGCCACCCTGGCCGCCACCACGACCATTGCCGTTGTTTCCCAGCGGATAGTTGTTGCCCTGTGGGTAGCCACCCTGGCCGCCACTGCGACCATTACCACCGTTGCCCGGCGGATAGTTGTTGCCATTAGCTCCGCCGCGACCAAAATTGCCGCCATTGAAACTGTTGCCACCGCGGCCGGGGTTACCACCAGTACCCCTACCACCAAATCCTCCGCCTCGATCACCGGCCCAGCCTCCACCCCGGTTAGACATTGTGCCAACCCGGGGAGCTGGGGAGAAAGACTGCTGGGAGAGAAACCCTAGCCGCCTCTGGTTTCTAGATCGCAAGGAAAAACGTAGCCCCTGTTCCGGAAGGGTCAATCCCTTTTTATTCGGATCGGATTTGGCAACGCGGAAATCACGCACTGCAGAGGGGCCACTGGAGCGAGGGCCCACCAACAGAGTCGATTTGAATTTTGAACCTGGATCCATCGATCCATGGTTCGAACGGGCCATCACCGGCGACAATGGCGACATACCCTCTTTGTCGCCGGAAAACCCAGCTCCTTTCAGTTTGCGACGTCGATAGACCATCGTCCATCTAAGAGCGTCAACTTCATCCGTCCAAGCACGAGTTGTAGGTGTCAACACCGGCAACTTAAGATCCGAGTTCACCAGAGAACGCGGCGGAGACCGCACTAGTGAATGAGAACTGGACCCAGAACTTACCGACGTTGGAGACGATGGACGTAGGTTCACCGCCGCCCACCTCTGCCATTTCCTCTTCTCCTCTTTCTTCCATGCACGTTTGTCTCGTAGATCCCGCGCCCGATCGACCTCCGGCGACCGACACCGGTAGCGAAGCGATCTAGCGGAGGAAGAAGGTTCGGAGACCTCCTCCTCGCCGTCGCTGCATCCCGGCGAAGCAGACCAGAAACATGTCCTTATATATACTAGTTAAATTCCCGCGGCGACACGCCGCGCCCGTTGTTTTGATATGTGTAATGCATTTAGATTGTTTTGAAAAACTCGGCGGGCCGATACATCGCATTCTTTTTGTTATCTCATTTGTCGTGGTTAAAGATCAGCAGATGGAATTTATGGTCGATAAGATCGACAAACTCTCGTTGAATTTACTGTGGAAAGATCTAAAAAATAATAATTATATGTAATTTTTTTTCTCAAATTGCGTACCAAATGTATGAGTCTGTTTGGCTTTTGCAGTCATGAGTACCATGTTTAGATGAATTTTAAAAACTCTACATTTGTCGTCGTTAATTCTGTTTGTTTGGCCTCGTAGGTAGGCGGATGCCACATCAGTTTGCAGAGGTACGGATCAAGTACCCGAAGATACCAGCGGAGAAGGTGGACATCGCCATGGTAAGTGGCGCTATCATGATCTGCCAGAATTCCGCTTAAAATTCATAGTCTGGATCGGGGTGGAAAATTTACGAAAAGCCGTTGAATTGCCAAACGCTTGGAACTACTGGTCCACGTAGAGTATTTGCTACGTTTCCAGCATTATAATTAGATTGGGCATGGCTTGCCATGCGCCGCCTGGTCTTCAGAATGGAATCGGTGGTGGTTCATCACCCTGTTAACATGCTATTGTATGAAACTGATGTTAGCGTGACAAAATATTAGTATAACATGTGGGAGAATGAATGTGGTCACACCATTCTTTATTTTTCAGCATCATTCTGAAAGCTGCTTCCAATTAGTTCGCGTATATTCTTTGCATTCGCTAACATAGATATTCCTGATGTATAATCTATTGTGCAGTGACACTTGGATGCTCTAGGTGTATGACTGTATCACGTGCCCTTTTTTTGTGAATTTTTCTTCAACATTGGAAAGGGATGATGTTTTGAGACTCTCATGTACTTTGCAATGCTGTTAGCAGAGAAATATTTCCCGTCAACGTGACCATCTTATATCATGTTTTGACTCTTGAAATCTTGCTGATTTCCATGAGATGGGAATCATTTATATCGAATAGGAGGACTTTTGAACTAGGAGACGGTGCTTTGTTGTGTGGAATTTTTGTCGGATATATCTAAAATTCATGATCGGCTAGTAGTTAAGGTGGTATTTAGTTCCGTGTTTTTCCTTTCCATTGTAATTATGGGTAAAGGAAACTGTTACACTGTTTGCTTAGATCACTCTATTAACTGCAATAATCCCCAATTTTGAATACACGCCAATACAATTCTCAATACAACAAAGTATGTAAACGTTGTTTACATCTGACATATATTCAACCATCATTATGCCCGTTCTCTCAACTGCTGTTTTCTCTGACATGTTTAATTTGTGGGGGATGGACTAACTACCAAGCTCCTCCGCGCTCTGAATCTCGAACCATGCTCTGTGGTAAGTCGCAATTCTCAAACCACAATTCATGAAGGTTTATCTATCATTCTTATGATATGAATTTCTGGGGAACTTCTTTGATTTTGTAGTGATACTTTAAAAATAATTCTCTGTCTGGATGAATCAGATAGCCAATGCTTACTTTACCTTTGTTGGATCTTACACTCATATGTATAGCTAGTTAGAGCAGACTACAAAGGCAATGAGGTTGTGAAGAGGACCATACTAGTGACGGGTGGTAATGTGAAAAAGCTTGAAGCCGCCGCGGAACGTCTTAACAAGTAAGATCACTAAATGGTGACTTTTTTGTCCTGCTAGTTTCGTCCAAATGCAGTGCACCGCTTTCTCTTAAAAATGGAAATAAGTTTGGCAGTAGCTACAAACAGAAACTTTCCGTTTGTTTTCAGCGCTTTAGTTGCGAGACGCCTGTGACATTATGCATTTGTCGTGCAGGCAGCAGAAGCAGCAGTAGTTTCATTTAAGAGCGGGAGGAGGTCAGTTGATAAGATGTTCCTTGCGTAAAGTGAAGACATTATCGTATCAGACTTGTGAACTGTGGACGTATTTGGCAGTAAAACTTGTGTTAAGTTAGTTGGCTCTCTGGAACTCCATTTACACGGTTTCTATAGCATGACTTGCGTACACTGCGTATGTGAAGGGTTTGACTCAACAAAATGACAATCTTATAAAATACTACGAAAATGGCTTACGTTATGGAACAGAGATAGTATTTTGTATAGGTCTACCTTTTTATTTTGGCACCGCCACAAAGGTCTACTGGTAGGAAGCCAAAGCTTACAAGTATGCTCTGCTCACTGGCCCAAATTACATTCCGGTTACACGGGTGCAGGTCGGATATGTAGGGAGAGACAAAGGAATGTTCACTATCTTCAGCAATCAGCAGCTCGCTGACTAAAAGAGTGTAAATTTGACGAGTTGAGCAGGAATCCCCAAACTACAATGAAAATTAAACAGCTGAATCCACATTAATCCAAGCATTTGGAAGCCTGGTGAAAACTTACGCATGAAGAGATGCTACAAACACATGAGCGGACGAGTGTATAAATTTGACGAGACTAGAACCGGCAAGAGCGGAACCTTGTCACGATCTCACGAGCATCATGGGGGGGCAGTAGCCTAATAATAGTATCCTTGACCACATTATATTTTCAGCCCAAATGGCGCACAGTGCTCCAAAAAAAAAAAACCCAAATGGCACACAGGATACTAAGCTAAAGAAATTTTAACTCATGAAGCCAAATATGACTTGATGAATTTGCTTCTCTCCGTCCGTCTCTACTAGCCATTAGGGAACTGTCCAAACACCTCCAAACATTATCTGGGATATCTGGTAGGAAAGAAATGATAAGGTCTTCTACAACAAATTGTCTATGCATCGCACGCTAATCCAAAAAATTGAGGACGAAGGACGCAACTAGATTTCGGTGGGTACTAAATAGCACAGATTATCAGTTAATAACGAATAGTTGTTTTTTTCTGTGTTAGCTTAGGCCCGAGACCTTGTTTGCTCCTACCGTAAAGGCAAAAACTTTCTCTCGTTTCAAAAAAGATCTCGACATGACTTTGCCTTCATGAATTCATTACGAATACTTCAACACTAAATATTCCATAGATGTACTGAGTGAGGTTAAGCGTACACATGTAGAAAGGATCTACATGAAACAAAACAAAACAAAATAGTTAGACGGGTCAAACGTCTACATG
The DNA here is from genome assembly GCA_947311845.1 of Poa pratensis. Classification (NCBI taxonomy): domain Eukaryota; kingdom Viridiplantae; phylum Streptophyta; class Magnoliopsida; order Poales; family Poaceae; genus Poa; species Poa pratensis. The sequence continues at coordinate 72,512,815 of CAMZMU010000020.1, forward strand.
CATAATTATAAGCTTACTCCTTCTGATTGCAGGTTGCCACTCCACGATACTTTACATTGCTAAACCAAAAGTTATTCCCAATCTATGAGACCTCTAACTTTAATGCAACCTACTGGAACCTTTAGAAAAAACTTTAGCAGACTGTGGCCATGTTTTTGGGCAACAATTAACCAACAAAACACAATTTTTAAAATAAAGTTATCTCAATGTGTATATGATACTGATTCTAGGCATCCTGATACATCACATTCCTACCTGACCAACATGCACTCTTTAGTAACTTGTAATCTAGCTTAATCACCGTGAACCTAAATGTGAAGACGTTTATATTTATAACTTCTGTTAACCAATAGAACAAACCACGAAAAATGTATGCAGTATGCCGAGCCACATGTCTTATGTAGCCTTGGAAAGGCTTATCCTTATATATTTAGATAGCGTGCTATTTGTATTACTTAACCAGCCATGCAATTTATTATACGCAGTTATATGACTTGTGCACGGTGCACCCTCACAAGAAAGCAACAGAAAAAAAAGATGAAGGAGTATGATCTGATGGCATGCAAACTGCTCCACGTGCTATAGTAAAGGCCCTACCGCTAGAAAATATGTTTAGTGCAGAATTGTGTAATACTCCCTCCGTTCGGAAAAGAATGTCTTGGATATATCTAGATTTGGATGTATGTGTACACTAAAACATGTTCACATACATCCAAATTTTGATATATCTAAGACATCCTTTTCCGAACGGAGGGAGTACTTCATTGTCAACATCTACTCCCTCCATACACAAAAGGATGTCTCAACTTTCTCTAAATTTGTATGTATCTAGACATATTTTAGTGTGCACATACATGCACATTTGGCTAATGTTGAGACATCCTTTTACAAACGGAGGGAGTAGGATTTTGTAAGAATTTTCTGAAACTTTAAAATTTCGATTTAAGAAAATAAAAAATGGGGAGTCCCTGATTCATTGGCACTTTCCACAAACATGGCTTATACGTAGCAAAATTGGGATATCTTTCTGTGTAATACACATGACAACTACAGATCCGTGTAAGCCATGCCTTGAAATGCGACTCCTGGCCGGTGGGCCGATTATTCCAAACGGGCGAAGTTCGACACCGGCACGAGAACTAAAAAAGTTGGTACACAAGCTATGCATGAGCTAACTAACACTATCTCATGGTGATGGCGAGCTTGACGTGCAGCTATAACTGCAACGGGCAAAACCTAGCCTCGCGTCCCTCTCCATGGCGAAACACTTTTCATGGCAATGTACACTTTCGGATTCCACCTGTTGGCATCGGAGATGAACCCCACGCCAACTTGAATGGAACTACCCCTAGAACTGTCTTTGCCTTTCGAAGTTTCAAGTGCAAAGACTCGTACGTTGGAGGTGCATGCATGCGGTGCTAGATTGGCCGGGGAAACAAGTTCAGATTAATTTAGCGAACATATATGTCATTCTCTGGAAAAAGTTTTCTTCTGAATTTACTGATGGGTTTGGAAACATTTTACCATACAGTGGGAAATAAAAATCAAATGCCGGAGAACATGTTCAGTTGTTCACAATCATTTTTTCAGTTTTATTCAGTTCAGAACATCGTCGTGGAGAAGTATAATCATGTCCGAGTGAATTTCAGTTTTTACTTTCTCGGTCTGACTCTCGAAACAGACTTTCGTCCTGCTTTATAAATAAATCAACATGCCAAACAAGTCCATACAAAGTCACAAACCCGAAAAAGAGGCCAGAAAAGAAAGGCTGGGGCAACAGCACAAGTAAGCCCAACAAGAAGTCATAGCACTAGGGGCAAGGATGAAGGGGAACAGGGGGGAGGGAGGGGTACAGTAGGAAGAACAAAAGCCAAGGTCAGTCGGCGCTATCTGCTAGGAGAGGCGACGCACAGTCTCCATAATTCTATCAAGCATGTCATCTAGCCGCCCCCTGTCGCGCTGCCTAGAAAGCTGGTGCCACTGCTGCAAGAAAGTCAGAAATTTAAACATGGAGTCAGAAGTACGTCGAAGAAACACCCGCTCAATCACCATCTTATTACGATAGTCCAAAGAGTCCGCGCCATCGCGGCGAACACCAACCAGAATAGACGTCTTTTTTTTTGCGAGGGAACCAAAATAGGCGCCGCCTCTCCCCGGTACAGATCGCCTGGGTTTCAATGAACTCGCCAAGGTCCGAGGCCTGCCAAGCAGGCCCAAGCGCCTCGTGAACGAAGTTACATAGAAACCTGGCAACAGGACATGTGAACAGGATGTGGGTTCCCGTTTCGGGGATCCCACAAATGGGGCACAGCCCCGTCCCTGGTCCACGTCGCTTTCGGACCTCCACCCCTGAGGGGAGGCGGTCCCTGAGGAGTTGCCACGCGAAGATTTTGATTTTTAGGGGGAGGGGGGCCTTCCACAAAGGGGAGGCCCAGACTCTAACCGGGTCACTGAAGAGACTCCGATAAGACGACTTTACGGAGAAGGGCCAGGTGCCATGACACAAGGTCCTGGCCCCCGGCAGCGCCTCCGGAAGCGAACTCCGTAACTCCGTCCAAGTTGTAGCCTCGGCCTGTCCAAATGTCCGTCGGAACGAGAAGTTCCAATTCCCATTATGAACTGCCGAGGCTACCAGCTGCATCGGGTCCGAACAGATAGCAAAGAGGGATGGGAACCTAAGCTGTAGCGGGCCACCATCAAGCCACGGGTCCATGCAAAAAAGGGTGCCCTCTCGGTCTGACTCAGTCCACGTCTTCCTGGTTAGGGAGACGAAACAGTTTAGACGTGAATAAAAAAGCCATAAGTCACACCGTTTTGTCTAGGCCGGTCCGATGAAGACATGATTTGGATAAAGAGAACCAACTTTACTACTCACGAACACATTCCTCATTGCTCAGGTGAATTCTAGTAGTAGTAGTAATCTTAAAATATATACTGTTTTGTTATATCGTAGCAAAAGTGGGATATCTTCTTGTGTAATACACATGACAGATTGACAGCTAGAGATCTGTATCAGCCATGCCTTAAAATGACGCAGCTGCGATTCGTGGGTCGTGGATGCTTTTTGTAAGAGGTGCTGGAGCTGCGATCGGGAGTTCGGGCACAAGTTCTAGCTTGCCGCGAAGAGTCAGCAAGCTGCACGCTTTGCATACTGGTTATTCCTGCCCAAGGGTAACGCGAGTCAAAGTGGTGTGCCTTCACCTGTCAATGCACTCGTACAAGTCAAGGAAACCCATTCAACAGCATCGATCAGCACCACAGGGATCCGGCGGAAGCACACGCTGCACAGACTGACCTGTTTTCCACATTCCCTCGGTCTCATGGTGGGCCGATGCCAAAAGGGAGAAGATCGACGGCGAGCAATGCATGAGCTAACTAACACTATCTCTTGGTGATGGGGAGCTTGACGTACCCAAGCTAGCTATAACAGCAATGGGCAAAACCTAGCCTGGCTTCTCCCTCCATTTCTTCCTCTTCTCCATGGCGGCGCCTTCGTTCCGCGCTCTCTCTCGCCGCTTCTGCTCCTCGGCGCGTACTCTCTCGCCACTATTTCCACGATCTTTCCTTGATTTCTGTTTTTGCATGGTGAAACCCGGTGTCACCACGGTGATCGTCGGCCCCTTCACTGAGTACTCCGCCACCGCCAGTGTCCATTCCAACGTCGAAGGTGCGGTGCTGATTGCCTGATTCCTTACTCATTATTTTAGCTGTTCTGTTCCTCAAAAAAAAAAAAATTAGCTGTTCGTAGTTTTTTTTCTTTTTCGAATGAGCTTTTGGCAGTCGTTCTACGGATGCAACATGCAAGGACTTGTTCCCATGCGGGTGCTCTCTCTTCTGCAGGTAAGAAGCTCACGGAGTGGAGCCTAGACGAGTATACCTGGCGCGGCCCGCGTAAGTGCCGTCTCGTGCGTAAGGTTACTTGCTAGCCATTCGAGTTAGTAACTGCCTGCGTCCTTGGTCTAGACAGAGGTTATGTACATATTGTACGATAACTGTTTAGAGCCCGGTTTGAATCCTAATATAGGTACATTGTATCATTAAGAATTCTCGTCAATTTGTCCCAAAAAAGTAGCTTTAATGGACAAAATTTCACAAATCTTCATCCTTTCGAGGGGAACGTAATTCCATTTTGATTTGAAATATCTAAAACCTATCATGTATCATGCCGATTTACATAGTGGTACTGGTTGCAGAAACAGTGACTTGGAATCGTCGACACAAGCAAGCCAACTATTGTGATTGTTCTTTGTCACAAACCTAGTGTTGTTTTATCGGAATTTTTACTTGGATTCGGACACTCGTCTCTTCATGGAAGGCATTCCCACCGATGGCACTACTCAATTAGCTTTCTCCTTGTTTAACTTATGCTAAGACTTCAATCTTCGACATTTGGATCTTGATAAATACGGTTTGATTATGCCATTTCTTTTTCCTTCTGAAATTCGTGATTCATAAGGTACCATTTCTTGAGTGTATGTTTATCCACTCGACAAGTTCAGTAATTTGGATTATGGTCAGCTGCATGAAACAAGGTTGCTCTGTACTCACTGTTAATATGTTAGTTTTGCCTTATAGGTTGGTGGATGGCAATTGAATTTGCAAATGTAAGGAAAGCATACCCGAAGATACAGGTTGAGGAGGGGGCATCAGCATGGTAAGTAGCCGATCGACACTGAATGTTGGTGCTATAATAATCAGCTAAAAAAGTTCGGTTAAAATGCACTCTTTGGATTGGAGTGAAAGAAAATGCTCAAGTATGTGCTTCCTTAGTCATGATCTGCTATTTAACAAAAGCCGTTGACATTCCTTCCATGTGTAAAGTAGAGAAGTTCCTAACATAAACCGCAAATGCTTGTAACTACTTATGCTGACAACTAATTCTTGATTGCTTCGACACGATCCCAGTTTAAAACAAAGCCTCAAGAGTTAGTCACCCAGGTTAACGTCTACGAAGTTATATTTGTTGGCTTTCTAGCACTATTGTTATATCAAATAGTTAGTATAGCAGTTGGGTCTAAGACAATTACGAGTACACATATAGTCTAACATCATAATAGGGTTTATCCGGGTTTCATCCAAGCAGACAGAAGCAGAAGCAGCAACGATACAAAATAATACACAACATTAGAGCAGAAGTATATATGTGTAGGACACCAAATGCTTTACATAGTACGTTTGTCGACCATCGACCACTGCCTCCGCGCCTCGGCATCTTCCTTCCTGGACCGACAGTCAAAATCTGCATAGTTGTCATCATAGGAGCATAGGATTGATAATGGTGCAAGGCATCAGTTAACCACTGCCTCCGGGCCGCACCGGGCGGCCACCACCGGCGACTCCTCCGGCCCTCCCCTAGGTCTCCCCCATCCCACCGCTGCCGGGGACGTCGCCGGGCATGGCCCGTGTGGCGCGGCGGCGGCGGATCTCCTCGGAAGTCAGTTTGGAGGGCGAGGGCGGCGGCGCTCTGATCTAGCCTTCTCTGGCGAAGATGCCGTGGGGGGTGGCGGCGACCATGGCGTAGCTGCGACGGCCGGAGGCGGTGGCGCTCGTGGGTGGCGGTGGCGGCAACCAGGTCTGATCTGGGCCTTTGGGCCGTTCGGATTTCGGAACTCCTCCTGCCCTCCTACTGGTGCTCCGGTGACGGCACGCGGATGCGATCTTGGGCTTCTCCCGCGGCACGAGGACGTCTAGGGCCGCAGCCCTAGGCCTGGTGGCGGCGGCCTTCTTCTTCGCCGAAGGCGGTCGGCCATGGCTGGTTGTGGTTTGGATACCACATCTAGTCATGGCGACGAGTTGGGGAGACGTGGTTGCCGGTGAAAACCGAGCTCCGTGGCGGGCGGGCGATGGCGGCGTCTCCATGCTGTTACCTTGCTGAAGGCATCGTCTTTGCACCACCGTCTAATCACTCGTCCTGCTCCGGGGGAAACCCTAATGATGGCGGCGCTGCGATGTCGCTCTCCCTCTTGAGGGCATCGTTCATGGAGCAGTGTTGGATGGAAGAGGCAAGAGGTGGAGCGGTGTTCCAGCTACCACGTCAACGTCAGCAGGATTTTGGTTGCGTGGCGCAGCGGGGCCTCATCGACGGGCGTGTGATGATGGACTCGCGCAGGATGGTGGAGCTGTCTGGCGTCGTGGCGGTACCGATGGCAGGCCTTGCAAGGTCATTGCGTTGATCGCTCCTGAAGATGGGATGGCGGAAGATGGTGGCAGCGGTTTCTGTTGTGCGCATGTGGCGTGCACTGAGGATCGGCTAGACCGGTTTGTGCTTCTGGCGCGCTGTTGGGCGGCCTTGTTGAAGTATCCGGTTTTAGATGATGTACGTAGGTGTGTGAGGTCAGGGCATTGGCTCCGATTGGTCCACCCCTTCATCTAGCTTGTAGGTGTAGCGAGTTTTCGCCTGGACGGTGGTTCTTCTGGTTGATCGATATATTTCTTTGTAAGGCTATTGCTTACTGTTTTTCCGTATTAATAAAACCGGTTGTGTGCATCCTTTGGATGCAGAGGCTGGGGGCACACCCTCCATTTCTAAAAAAAAATCAGTTAACCAACCTACGAAGGTAACTTGATCGAAAGGAAAAATACTTATAGAAGGATATGCATGTGCATAGAAGAACCAATTATCATGCAGAGTCAATGTATGGTAAGCTGAAAATCATACAGCTTTCTACCTCATGAGACAGGATTACACACAAAAGAAGACAAACGAACGCCACAATTAATCAATGAATTCTTTTCGAGTAAAAATAATCAATACGTAAGTGTAGCTGTAACCTACAGCATCATTTTGTTATCAAAACTAGCTATAGTCAAACTTTTATTGTATAGCATGGCTCTCTGTTTTCTTGCAAAGAATCTTGCCTTTTTTTTGGGTCTAAATCTTACTTTTGTAGACTAAAACTTGAGGCATTGGTTATTTGAATTAGCTAATAATTTATAGATTTCGTATGAATATAAGAATGGAATAATTATATTTTGTACAGATTGTTTGGTATCACTTCCATTTAAACCCAAGAGCTGGTGTACCAGGCAAAAAGAAAGTAGAAACATCCAACTGTATTGAGTCACTCAATTTGAGTGCCCTTTCTGATGCATTTTTGTACAACACGCGATTGAGATGATGTTTTGACACTCTCATGTTCTTTATATTGCAATCAGCAGAGAAGAATATTTATTTTCACGTTGAAATGACCATTTCATTTTGACTCGTGAAATCTTGACGATTTCCATGAGATGGAATTTATTTACATTGAATAGGTGGACTCGTGAACTAGAAGATGGTGCTTTGCTCCATGAAATTTTCAGTCAGATATATAATCAAAATCATGTCTGGCTGTTAGCTAAGGTGGTTTTAATTTTGTGTTTTCCTTTCTATCGTGATTATGTGTAAAGGGAAACTGTTACACTTTTTGTTTAGATCACTCTGTTAACTGAAATAATGCCCTATTGTAAATACACACCAATACGATTCTCAATACAACCAAGTTGGTAACGTGGTATGCATTTCAAGTACAATAAACCACACTGACGTTGTGGTGAAAAAAGTGACATTATGCTCGTTTTCTCAACTGCTGATGTATATGTTTTTTTCTGCACTGTTTAGTTTTTGGAGATAGGACAACTCAACAAGATCCTCCATGCTACAAGTTTCAATGTACACTCCGTGGTAAATGCAATGCTCAGACCACCACTCATGACATTTCTTTTAAACTTTTCCTCTGTCTTGTTGAAACAGATCATAGACACTGATTTACCTTTGTTAAACCTTATCTTCATATGTGAAGATAGTTAAAGCAGATTTGAAAGGCCAGGAGGTTATGAAGAGGACTATCCTAGTGATGGGTCGTGACGTGGAACAGCTTGAAGCTGCCGCGGAGAGGCTTAACAAGTTTAGATCATTATTTAACTGGTCTGAAAGATCTTATCTGGAATAGGTAATGGAAATAAAAACAGACCTGGCAATGATAATCATAACATTTTGGAAATTTCTGCTTTGTGCCCAACGCTTGACAGCATGCAATTGTGGTGCAGGCAGCAGCAGTAGTTTTCATCTAAGAAACGGAGGGGGACGGTTACTTCGATGTTCCTTGCGTGAAGTGAAGACATTATCGCATCAGACTTGTGAGCTGGACGTATTTGGCATTGAAACTTGTGTTTAGTGGTCTCTTCAGAACTCCCATTTATGCGTTTTTTATCACGACTTATGTACTACTCCCTTCGTTTTTTAATATAAGGTGTTTTACCATTTCTCCACATGCACATGTACATAAATGCATGTATACATATATTAGTGTGCATCTTCACTCACTTTAGTATGTATCTAGACAACATGTGTAACATCTAAAACATCTTATATTAAAAAACAGAGGGAGTATGTGTGAAGGATTGATGAATCTGTGTATTCAGTGCCACCCTCTAATTGCTTGGTTTGACTTGGCAAATTCTGAATCTTCTTTACTTAGTGCTGTCCGGCGTTCTTCTCCTTGATTTTGTGTAGGCCTACGTTTTCGATTTTGGCTCCCGTACAAAGGTCTACTAGAAAGCCAGAGTGCTCGTTTTCTTGAGGCCAGATAGAAAGATAACATGCTAGCGCCGCCCACATCTGCTCCGCTCCTGAGCCCAAATTGCATTTGGTTACACGCGAGATCAGAGATGTAGAGAGAAAGAAAGGGATGGACTTATCTTCAGCAATCAGCAGCTGCAGACCGACCTACAGACTACAGTAACCCAAAATTGCACGGAAAAATCTCTGCATCCTAGTTTTTGAAGATAGTTGCTCGGCCATTGCGTAGGCATTTAGCTCCTGTGGCACGTGCAAACAAAAGCGTTTAATATGTCTGTAGTATCAACTTTCAGCTCCGCGCGATTATCTGCCGTTACAGGACTGACACACAAAATTAAATAGCAGAATACCCATTGATAAAAGAATTTCGCAGGCTGGTGAAAACTCGGGCACCAAGACATGTTGTGATACCAAAAAACACAAGACCAAAATTCCAGGACTAGGAATTCCCAAAATTCCGCCCCGACGGGTACTCGAACTCGGGTCATTAGCCTCGCCACTGCTCAGCTAACCAACGGGCTACTGCCCTGTACTCGTTGTGACACCACGCACGGGCCCAGAGAACAAATTTGGCGAGAGTCAAACTACAGGAGCGGCAACTTGTCACTATCTGCAGAAGAGCATGAAGGAGAGTAGCCCAAGAACAACCTTGATCGTAGGCCTTCCCGTCTTTGCCGACCACCTGCCCATAATCGGACTGTCGCTGGCTCGTCTAAGGACAGTTACCGGCTCTCTAAACCAGCCAAGGGATCGATGTTGCCGCTGCCGCTGACTCTGTGTTCGCCACAGGCCCACAGCTAAACTCAGCGCGTGGCACATACATGACAAACTAGCTGATAGAAAACACGGCGGAGCTCAATGGTATTGGCAATCGGCAATAACCAACCTCCGAAACACACTTCCTACTGGTGAATCTACAAGCTCTGCATATGATCTTGACTCTAAGCATCCTGATACATCTCATTCCTATCTGAGCAGCATGCGCTCAAGCGAACCCGCGGTCTAGTTTAATCACCGTGAACCTAAATGTGAAGATGTTTATAGTTGTAATTTCCAGAAACCAATAGAGCAACCTAGCAAGCTGTCCAAAAATGCATATCGAGCTAAACATCCTTATGTAGCCTTGGGAAGGAAGGCTTATCCTTATGTAGCTAGATGTGTGTGATATGTATTACTTTACCAACCATCTATTTCTTACAAGACAATGATCAAGGTGTATTATTTGCAGGCATCCAGGCTGGTCCACGTGCTCTTTATAATAAATGTGTTACCAGTTATATATAGAGATTCATATTTTATCCAAAATAAATTTCTACATTCCTACGATTCCATTCGTCGAGAGAGATACTTGTAGTAAATTTAGTGTGCACATTCAGTGACAACACAACTAACCGTAGGGAGAAAGCGAATCAAACTAAGCAATTTTCTTCTTGGCATTGGCCATGTATTTTAGGAGTGAACTGCAATATAACCATTGTTTGGGTAGTAAGTCAAAATAAGAAAATTGCTCGCTGACGATGGTAAATTAATTGGAGTGTGAATTGCTGGAAAACATTCCTTCAAAGGTGTGTGTAAGAAAATTATTGCAGGGAAACATACTTTCAAAAAATTGTGCAAACAAATCTACAACTCCAACTGATTTCAACACATAAGGTGTATCCTAAGGCATTACCATGAAAGGACAACCACACTACTTTGCCATTTATCCAGAAATCTTCACTAAATCTTACTACATCACAGGCCCACTCTGCCTCCTGGTCCTCCCCCGGATGCGGTGAAGATGGTGGAGGTAGGCCTGTGTGGGGCGGCGCTGACAAGGAAAAGGAAGGCGAGGCGGTGACCCTAGTGGTTTTCTCCCATCCGACTCACTAATCGTCCTGCTGCCAGTCGTCATTGATCTATCCTCCGACGAGTTCCGTATCCTCCGTCGTTGGTTTTCATGAATTGGCGCAATTGCTCCTGGGAGCCCTGCTTCGGTACATCCCCCCCTCCCCAAACTCAAAAGGTCAATATGGTCTTTTGCCCTTAATTATTAAGATGATTAAATTAGCTTGACCCGTATCCAAACCGTGTATACCAGGTATCGGCGTACGGGTATTAAGCATAGATCACCACGTCCCGCTCGGCGGTCGACGGCGGCATCTCCGCTCCACGTCGGCTCATGGTTCCCGGCGGCCATCTTCGTTCCTATCAGGCTCCGGCGGCCACGGATCGATTCCGGCCGTCAACATCTCGCGATCACCGCCTGCTCGGACGGCCATCTCCGATCCTCACCAGCTCGGAAATCATCCCGTCTCGACGTTGTTGCCGGTTCCACAGCCGGCCTCCTCCCGAGCGAAAGGACTTCTCGTGAACCGCGATGGTGGAGCCGTGGAGGGGCTCGCGAGGAGCGGCAGATCGCAGGACGCCGTTACGTTGCTCAGGCTCTCCGATGACGAGGCCGCGCTGAACCTGAACGAGGTCACCATCATCAGCGTCCCGCACGACGTCGCGTCACCGGTTCTTGCGCAGTTGGCAAGCTGCTGCACTCGTCGACGAGCAGGTCGTCTGCAACGCGCTGATCAACGCCACCGCAAGTACGGTGAGACACGGCTGGCATTCGAGGTGTTCGACCTGCTTCTGCAAGCAGGTCCTGATTTCCTAGGACACCGGCATGAGGGCCATGGCCATGCACGGCCGGATGCCGAGGACCCATGAATAAATCGGGCGACAGATTCACCAACTAGTTTGGCGGCCGCGGTTGCCGGCGCTTGTGCCGGCCAGCACCATCCACGGCGTGGTACTGCTCCTCAGCGACGAATACGGGGGCCACAATGATCGTGCGCTGTAGGGACGGGGCCACCAGGATGCACGGATTTGTAGTATACGGATGTACGCATACTGATCCAATTATTCATTAGTAATTAACTAATAAGTTTAATGACCATCATGTCCTTAATTATGAAGGGGTATGGAGAGATCTTAGCCGTTGTTGTGTTTTAAGTTTGGTGAGGGGGGATGTACCGAAGCAGAACGCTGCTCCTGGACCTCCAGATTGGATGGGATTCGGTCGTGCGCGTCCGTAAACGTGAGCTCGTGCGGCTTCAAAGAGCGTGTCGCGAAGCTCCGCTTTTCATCAACAACCATGGGTTGGTTTTTCTTATTGATTTTCTTGGCAAATTCTGTATTTAGTTCTATTCTCTAATGGCTTGGTTTGCTTGGCAAATTCTGAATCTTTGTTACTTATTGTTGTCCAGCGTTTTTCTCATTGATTTTTGTAGAAGTCTACCTTGTTATATTGGCACCAGTACCTCGTCGACCAATCTACAGTAACCCAAGACGCACATAAAAGTCTCAGCATCCCAGTTTTAGAAATATATAGATGCTCGGCCAATACGTACGCATTAAGCTCGTGTGGCTCGTGCAAACGTTCAGCTATACACGAGTATCTCTGCCGTCCCAAAAATCACAAGCACTTATTCGGTAGCCATCTTTGGAGTGTTATACGTAGAAATTAAGCAGCAAAATCCACATTAATCCAAGCATTTGGCTGGCCGGTAAACACATGTATAATCGGACAGTCACTAGCCGGCAGGAGCATCCGGGGAACAGTCCTCGAATGTCATGCCACATGTTGCAGAGCATCACCGAAACCGGCTCTCTAAACCAGCCCAGGGATAGAAGGCGCCGCTGCCATTGACTCTGTTTCGCCAACCAGCAAACTCACCGCGTTGCCAAGAAGAAACAAGCTAGCTGTTAGGTAACTCGGGACAGAGACCAAGGGTGTTGGTAATCGGCAACAATAAACCTCCGAAACACACTTCCTAAATGTACATCCGCACACTCTGTGTATGCCCTTGTCTCTTAAGCATTTTGATACATCTCATTCCTATCTGAGCAGCATGTGCTTAAGCAAACCCGCGGTCTAATTTAATCACCGTGAATCTAAACGTGAAGACTTTTATATCTGTAATTCCCAGAAACCAATAGAGCAACCTAGCAAGCTGTGAGAAAATGCATATCGAACTACACATTCTTATGTAGCCTTGGGAAGGCTCGAGGCTTATCTTTGTGTGGCAAGATATGTGTGATATGTATTACTTCACCAACCATTCATCTGTTACATGCCTCTTTATTGGCTATAACTCACGCACAATCACAAGAAAGCAAGAGAAAAATGACCAAGGTGTATTATCTGCAGGCATGTAAACTGGTCCACATTCTCTTTATAATGAAGTTGCTACCACACATAAAGATGCAATATTATTCGAGATAAATTTTCTACATTGCTACCATTCATAATAAGACATACTTGTCGTAAGGTTGGTGTGCACACTCAATGATGGCAAGATCCACCGTATTTTCTTTGACTCCATCTGCTCCCCGCGCGTGAGCCCTCACGTCCGCTAGGGTTCCGCGCCGCCGCCGCCGCTTAGCTCTCCTCCTCCCTTCCGCGCCGTCGCCGGCGGCGACTGCCCTCCCCTCCCCCAGCCCCCCTCCCCCTCCCCTCTTCCCCTCTCGCGCTCCAGCCGCCTCCCGTGCTCGTCCTCGTCGCCGCTGCCGGCAGGGGCTGCCGGGCCTTGCCCGGTGGTCGCCGGCGGCGGCGGCATGTCTTCCCCCGCCGCCGGTGTAGGTGGAGGCAGGAATCCTTCCTCTCCGGCGGTGGTGTTCCTCAGGCGGCGGCGGCCCGGCTTCCGGCGGAGCTTCTCCTCTGCTGCGGATGGTGTGAGCGGCGGCGGCGCCACCGTTGGTGGCGGCAGTGGCAAGGGAGCTTCCGGCCAGGGCCCTGCAGGCCCAGATCTGGGCCCTCTGGGCCGGATCTGGGTCAGGGCGGGCCCGGTTCGTCCCTGCTACTCTGGTTGGACTGGTGAACGAAGCTTGGGACGGGAGTGGCGGTAACGACGCCGCGCCTGCTGCAGCGTGGCGGGCGGGAGCTTCGCGGACTCGTTTCGGCCGGGCCTTTGGAGCCGTGAGGGTAGCGGCGGCGGTGACCTACGTGTTGCAGCGTGGCGGCGGAGACTTCACGGGCCTGTCCAGGGCCCGGCCGGGCCTACCCGGCCTGGTGTGTCTCTGCTGCCGCGTCCGGTCGGCACCCGCCGCTGGCGGTGGAGGATGTCCTCCAGGTGGTTGTGCTGCTGCCGCCCTCTGGCTCCATGATTGCCTGGTGTGCTCTTGCCTGCCGTGTCCGGTCGGCTACCGTCTATGACGGTGGAGGCTGGTCCCTCCCGCGTGGATGTGGTACTGCCGCTCCTTGCCTACGGCTGGTTCTTCACAGTTCGGTCGGCCTCGTAGCGAATACCATGGTGATACGACGATGGTGACTTCATTTCCGTGGTGGCGTATGTTGGTGGGTGGGAAGACGGATGGAGCGCCTCGGATTGTCCAGCGTTGTGGTTTTTTGGGGGTCGGGAGAAATCCCTGTCATCTTGACACCGACGCGGTGACGCTTGCGAGTGTCGCTGTTCCTTCTTGAAGGGCATCGGGTGTACCTCTTCCCCACTACCTGTAACGTGCCGGGGGAAACCCTAGGACCTGTCCGGGCAACAGCAACGTCATCGTTGTTTCCTTCTTGGAGGTGCTGTTTGGTACGCGGCGATTCCGAGTGCTAGGATTGTGGTGGGAATTGGCCGGAGAGGACGCAGCGGTTACGAGTCACTTTCGTTTTCGTTGATCCGCCAATGTTGGCTTTGTTTTCTCTTCTTTCTTCTCTTTTCTTTCTTTTGGGCTTATCTGTGCTGTTTGCCCCAGCAGTGGTCTCAAAGTTATATCGGGTGGTTGCTATATTAATATAGCGGGGGGAAAGCCTATTTCTTCAGATCCACCGTAAGGACAAAAAAAAAACTCGGAGTGAGAATCAAACTAAGCAATTTTCTTATTTGGCAATGGTCAAGTAGTTTATGTGTAAATTACAATATAACAGTTATTTTCGGTAGTGAATCAAACTAAGAAAAATGCTTATTTTCCATGGGAAATCAATTGGGGTGTGAACGATGAATTGCAAGGAAACATGCCGTCAAATGTGTGTGTAGGAAAATTATTGCAAGGAAACACACTTTTAAGAACTTGTCTAGAAAAAGATCTACAATTCCAGTGGATTTCATCGCATAAGGCATATCCTAAGGCAAATGTCTAGCACAAACCACAACTACAACACATAGCTATTTGTTTGGAAATCTACACTAAATTTTTCATGACAGGCTCACTTGCCAATGTTAGAGCCCTTCTCACTTTGCTTGGGCTAAATTTTTGGCCAAGAGTATAATTCTAATCCACTGGCTCATCAGTGGAAGGAAATTGGTATGTCATCTCACAAAGGGAGGAAATGACTTGTTCCTCCCTTATTCCTCTCATGCTCTCTCTCTCCATCTCTCCCCCAAGCTCCTCTTCCTCTCTCTTCCAATGAATCATTGGCTCCCAATATACAATATCCCTCCCCTATGGGCGCATCTGCTTCCAGAGTACCTACTTCCCCAACATCCGCTACTCTAAATCACCATGTATCTAACAAACAGATCTTCATCATGGATACAAATTTGGGAAGACGATGTTTTGAGGGAAATGTGGCTTGGATGGCCTTTTCTGGCATTGGCAGGGCACATACGATTCTAACTCATGGCAGGCGATCCCCATTTGACGAAGATGGCAGCTCCATTATTGGTGGTTACGTGTTAGTAAAATCGAGAATTGTTTATGATAGAACAACGTTTTCCTCTTGTGACGTGATTGCTTGTAAGCGTGATTTAAATCCACCAGCACAAAAACTAGCGGAAATCAGGTGGTCATGTGATAACAAAGTGCTACTCTCGGAGTATGAAGTACCATGCCTATTGTTGGTGTTTTGTCACGCGATATGCCCTTATAGATCTCAGCCTTTCTGTCAAAAATAAAAAATCGCACGGAAAAATCTCTGAATCCCAGGCTTAGAGATATTTGCTCAGCCATTGTGTAGGCATTCAACTCCTTGTGGCACGCGCAAACAAAATCCGTTAGTAAGTCTGCAGTATCACCGTGCAGCTGCGCACAATTATCCACCATCACATGACTCACACACACCAAAATTTGTAAGCATCTCCATTTGCGTGGGAATTAAACAGCAGAATGCCCATTGATCAAAGCATTTGCAGGCTGGTGATAAATGAGGTACGAAGAGAGATGATGTGAAACCATGCACGGACCAAGAGACTAAATTTGGCGAGAGCGAAACTGCAGGAGAGGCACCTTGTCACGGTCTGCAAAACAGCATGGAAGAAAGTAGCCGAATAACCCAACCATGACAGTAGGCCAACACTGAATCTTGGGGAAAAATCCTTCCCACAATCGGACACTGGCCGGGACAGTCGCTGGCCGGCGGCAATCAGCGCATGGTGGCAGTGCACAAAACGTCTTCGGACCCTGGTGCAGAGGACCAACACGCAGCGACAGGAATCAGGGCAGTTTCCGGCTCTCTAAGAGCATCTCCACCGGAGGGCTCCAAATTCGTGTCCGGCACCCCCCAATCGAGACCTAATTGGGGGGTGCCGGACATGTGTCCGCCATGTTTTCGACCGCGTCCACAGCGGCGCACCCCAAACGTCCGCCCCCCAAACGCGAGCAAATCATCGAACACCTTGCGGGCGGATTTCAATATGAATTGTTGTAATAAATATTACAACACAAGTTCAAATTCGAAATACAAATTTAAATACGAATTCAAGTTTAAACCATGACCTATCAAACAGCCGCCGGCTGAGTCGCTTTGATGGTCCACAGGTGGTGCACGAGATCATCGTGCAGCTGCTTATGCATTGTTCCATCACGAATTTCCCGATGTATGGCAAGGAATTCTGCATACTGCGTCGGCACGACCGGATGTGGATGGGCCATAGGCCCCTGGAAATCAAACACTTCGCCGACCAGTTGTTTCCTCGTATCACGCTCGTCTTCAATGATCATGTTGTGCATGATAACACAAGCATTTATGATCTCACACATTTCATCTAGCGACCATGAAAGACAAGGGTAGCGAACAACGGCAAACCTGCCCTGGAGCACACCAAAAGCCCGCTCCACATCTTTGCGAACTGACTATTGCCTCTTTGCAAAATGACAATCTGCCTCGCCGTGAGGATTGCGGATGGTCTTCACAAATGTAGACCAAGTGGGATAGATGCCGTCAGCAAGATAGTACCCCTTATCGTACTCATGGCCATTGATCACATAGTTGCATGGTGGAGTTAGGACATCCCAAAGTTTTTTGAACACATTGAATTTGTGGAGCACGTTGATGTCATTGGAGGCACCGGCGGTGCCGAAATATGCATGCCATATCCAAAGATCATAATCTGCCACGGCCTCAAGTATAACACTGCATTTTCCGTGGTGCCCTGACTTGTACATCCCTTGCCAAGAAAACGGACAGTTCTTCCAGTTCCAATGCATGCAATCGATGCTTCCAATCATCCCTGGAAATCCTCTTGCTTCGCCTTGTACCAAGAGACGAGCCGTGTCTGCCTCATTTGGTGTCCTCAAATATTGTTTTCCGAACACCTTCACAACAACCTTACAGAATCTGTAGGTGGCTTCGACGGCGGTGGACTCAGACATGCGGAGATAGTCATTCAACGCATCGGCGGGAAGCCCGTAAGCAAGGCACCGTATGGCCGCCGTGCATTTCTGAAGTGATGAAAACCCAAGGAGGCCGGTCCAGTCTCTCTTCAGCGCGAAGTAGTCGTCGTATTCCCGAACGCCATGCACAATCGTCCTGAACAATGACCTGCTCATCCTAAAGCGCCGGTGAAATTCATGAGGCAAGTTCGTCGGATTGTCGGCAAAGTAATCTTGGTACAAGAGCATGTGCCCAGTTGCTCTGTTGCGTTCCTTGTTGGGCCTCCGCCCCTTCTCTGATCCTCCAAACTTCGGCGCCGCGTCTTCCTCGATCACGGCCTGTAGAAGTGCGGCCATGACCATCTCATTCTCCTTGATGTCGGCCGCAAGGGCGGCATCCTCCTTCATCATTTCAAAAAACATGACCTCGTCGTCGCTGTCCATGGCCTATTGGACGAAAGAAAGCAATGGAACAAAGCCACAAATGAACAATCAACCAAATGAGCCTATGGACGAATGGTCGAACAGGTTGCGGGCGGGGTGGGAGGAAAGAAGAGGCGTACCCGGCTTAGAAACTAGCTACGCCGGTGGTGGACTGGTCGCAGACAGGCGGGGAACGGCGGCACGTGGGTCTGCGTTGCCGCTCCGGCTAGGTGCCCGAGGTGCGAATCAAGCAGGCGGCGACGAGAGTGGCGGCGATGGTCCGAATCGCCGGCGAGAGGAAAAGAGAAGGAGGGTGTGGGAGCGAATGATTCAGGTCACGCCGCGCTGTCTCTATAACGGGCGGGCCTCCCCTGTCAGACGCATGTCTGCTCCTATGTCCGGCACCCCCGAAGAGGCCTCCAAATTTGAAGGCCTCTTCGGGGGTGCCGGACATGTTTTTGCTCGGGGTGATCGTTTGGGGAGTGCCGCTGGTGGCGTTTTTGGCCGTCTGGACCCCCAATAGGCCTTCGGGGGGTCACTTGGAGGCCCCCGGTGGAGATGCTCTAAACCAGCCAAGGGATGCACGTTGCCGCTGCCGCTGACTCTAGTTTCGCCACAGGCCCACAAGCAAACTCAGCGCGTCGCACAGACAGGACAGACTACCTGGTAGAGAGAACGAGCTCAATGGTATCGGCAATCGGCAACAATCGACCTCCGAAACGCACCTCCTACCGGTGAATCTACAAGCTCTGTATATGATCCTGACTCTAATTAAGCATCCTGATACATCTCATTCCTATCTGAGCAGCATGCGCTCAAGCAAACTCGCCGTCTAGTTTAAAATCACCGTGAACCTTAATGTGAAGATGTTTATATTTGTAATTTCCAGTAACCAATAGGGCAACCTAGCAAGCGGTGAGAAAAATGCATATGGAGCGACACATCCTTATGTAGCCTTGGGAAGGCATATCCTTCCGTAGCTAGACATGTATTACTTCACCAACCGTCCATTTGTTGCATGCATGTTTACTAGCTATGACTCACGCCGTCACAAGAAAACAAGAGAAAAATGATTGAGGAGTAGAGCTGAGTTTTACCAGTTATTATAAATGATTAGTTCAAGAATAAGCAAACAAGGCGGCTATTTTATAATAATCCCATTAATGGTGGAAAACTTGTAGTGCACTCACTGGAGCATCGTTTGAATAATTGTGAAAGTTCAGTTAAAGTGTGTGTACACCAATTATTCTGTCAAAAACAGTTGTAACATACGAAATATTATTAGGATTAATATTAAGTATACTTGTTGTTAAGCATGTCAACTATGCAATTTATTCGTGATTAGAATGGAAAAATAAGATAACATAAAAAACAACTACTCAATCAACCCAATAGTCTGACAAGAGAGGTCCAAATGGATACTTGGATTCTTATCCCTATTATTGTACGTAGAGTCTAATTGGGAGCATTCAAAGAGGAAATATTGATGTTTCTTTTGTATATATTAAAAGTAGCATCCCAAGGTGTATGAATTCAATGTTTTTTTAAAAGAACAAGCAAATCACTTATTTTATTATAAACCTCGTGTATGAAATAGAAGCCTAATTAAACACATATCGTTCAACATATAGTGCATTTGATCTTCAGGAAGCGCATGAACAGAAATATCTAAATCAACTTGTACACAAATAAGGAAAATGCTGATTATGCTATTACACAACGTAATTTTGACGACTGTGGAATAATCCCCAAGAAAAGCGATAAACCAATCACATAGAACAAGAAATTTGCCTCAACCACTGGTATAATCGAACGCAAATCTAACAACAACACACCAGAGCTCTATCCGAAATCCCCATTGAATTTAACACTACGACGCATCAAATGAATGCAGAAACAATAAAACTATGGGAATCTGATAAAGCACAAGCATTGAGAAAGAAGTAGCAAAACCAGTCGTTTGAATCTCCCCCAAATCGAAACAAAACTGATCACATCAAACCATATGAGAAGAAAAAACACCAACTGTAGTGGTGGGAGAAATGAAGGATGCATCACCAAAGCGGCAACGGTCGTCCGAGTCATTGGTCGCCGTGGTGACCCACAACGATTACCGCCTCGCTTCTTGGAACCCCAGAATCTCCGGCAAACCCACATTATGGAGGAAAGAAACCAACAAGCCATGGATAAATGGTCGCCTTAGGCTATATTGTTTTTTAGGATCGACTAACGCTAATTTTATTCCAGTAAACAGTTGGAGACTTTAACAAAAAAAATTTGGAGCATAAACGGTGGGAAAGGCTCCCACTGCAATTACTTTAACAATTTTCACGCATGCAAATCCCAAAGTCAACATGTGCCTTGGCACTGCTAGCACGAAACAACTTCAGCCACTGATTGTGGGGCCCAATTGGCGGAAACAGAGGAAGCAGCTCGTGCCCTTTGAAAATAAGATTAAAATAGATTGAACAAAAGGTTTCAGGTCTTTCTTGACCCCAAATCCTAATAGGTACATATCATGTTTTGTTCTATGTATCCATGAATCTCTAGAGGGATGCATACCTTTGAAAATCAGATTGTTCAATTGCTTCCAATTGTTCCAAGCCGAGACAACAATGGCACCACAAAAAAAAAGTGGTCTATGAAAAGAATAGTATGCCATTAATTAGTATATTTTCAAGACTTGAGATTTGAGAATTCCACTAAATGCCCACCTTCTACCACAAGGTGGACCTAAATGGGCTTACTGATAAAAGGTGGTATATTGTATCTTCAGTGTTGAGCTCTTGTATCTTTAGAGTCGAGCTAACACAGATATCATTCATAACTTGATATTATGTCAAAATGACTTTGTATGAGCATGTTGGATGTTTAGTTGATCTAGCGACAGGAGACCTGTGAGCTTTTAATTTGTATAGTCAATCTGCTCTTCCAGAGCCATTTCCAGGGTTTTGGAGACAATATCATCGTTAAATTGAACTTATAGTATAAATAGCTATTAAGAGAACAGAATGCAAAACAAACTATGATTCGCAGGATGCAAGCTCCAGCAAGACCCAAAGTTCCATTGCAAAAAGAAAACTGAGCCGGGATCAGAGAAGTTGATGTTTGGTTTGGCTGTGTTTTAGACGAATGAAGCGAGGACTTGCAGCATGGCCCATATGTAAAATATGAATCTTGCATCTTTGTGTTGCGTACAGGTTTTGTAACACCGGCGGTAGTTACTCCTAGCACTGACCACAATAAGGGTCGCATCAGGGACTCGATCGAGGTGCGCGCATGCCACCGACATCGAGAGCGCTAGGATACTAACATGTCAATTGATACTAACTCTGATCCCTAATACGTTTAAGTAGTCATGTGACGCCCATAGGAAGATGGTAATAAAGCCACCAAGGATGATGAATAATGTCACACTAAATTAATGACGAAAATGTATTCAACATTACTCCATCAGTTTAATATTATAAGGCGAATATTTTTTTTATAAAGTCAAAAAACATGTGAGGTTTGACCAGACTTTTAGAAACAACTATTAACCTCTATAACTTCAAATCAATCTTATTAGATACATCATTAAATATATTTTCGAGTACATTTGTAGAATATTATATTATTGATATTTTTCTATAAACATGGTCAAATTGTACATTATCCTATTTTAGAAAAAGTTACATCAACCAACACGTAGGGTATAGAGTACTTGACTTCTCGTTGCGTGGACGTTCTACCTAGGCTACACTCTATTCACGACTTTTTTTTTCAAGGATACCCCCGGAAAGTGCATCAAATTTCATAAAAGAAGAGGCCAAAACGGCTGGTAAAACACCAAGCAGGTTACACGATACAAACACAACGTCACATGGATGACAACACAAACCCACACGAGTCGAACCACAAGAACTCGCCTTGCACCGTCTCGAGTAGACGATACACTGAGTTTCTAGGCCGTGTCACCACCGAAGAAGGGAACTTCAGTAGACCAACGCCAACTCCAAGATGGCACAAGACAATGCACCGTCTGTACATAAGCCACTAAGAGTCCACGAGTGAGTGGCAGGACCGAGCAGGCCGTCCACCAAGAAGTGCCATCGACGCCTCTGAAGCCCACGCTCACGACTTGTTTGGAAACCACGCAGGACATGGACGCAAGTCCCATGAATTCTACCATCGGCCGGAACAGAATGGACTCCTGCCTTTGTTTTTCTTGTGTGTTGAGTAACAAAGTAGCAGGGAGAAGATCTCGCCGTGAAACTTCACACATGTGAGAACTCAGAAGCAACCAAACAAACAAGCGCACATACATTCTAGAATCGAAGAGAATTTCCTCAAGTGGGCCAAGCCTAAAGAGACGATTAGAAGTTTGATTACTTTGCTGATCCTCTCCTCGGTTGCAACTTGCCACGAATTTTACAGTGCTAGGAAACAAAAGCGCCAACTATTACTGCAAATTTGAGCCTTTTTTCTCCTAAAGTTAATTTTACGTATGTAACTGAATACGAATAGTAAAAAAATTCAATAAAAATAATAAGAATTATGCCTGAAACCTTAAGAAAATACTTCTAAGTCAACCAAGACATCAACAGTTACGTTTTTTTTTCCATTGGAAGACAGCGATGTTGCATCTCATTCCAGAAACATAGACAGTTACAGGGTAACTGCATCTAGGTTGGCTAGTGAAATGTCGATCGTGCAAACAAAGATTTGCAAGTGAAACAAAGACAGTTAAGTTCAAAAACAGAAGTAGTACAACGGGACAGCACAACAAGGTTGTCGATTGGAAGAAGAAAGGAAATTAGCGGAGAGATTCTGGGAAGCGTCGACCCCTGTCTTTTCTTTCTCGGTACCTCATGACTTGGTCGAGAAGGCTCTGGAGTCTGGCCCTCAGCTCAGCTCGTATACAAAAGCTTGAGCTACCTCGCTGCCACTGGCCAAGGTTAGCATGGGCCCGGACGTCGCGTTCCACCTGGAGATCGCCGCGGTCGTCGCGATGGCGCTGCTTATCGTCGCCGTGACCTTCGTCGCCTCCGGAGGCGGCGCATGCGAAGGAGCTGGCAGCGGCGACGCAGCAGCCGGCGCGGTGCACGCCGCCGGCGACGTCGAGAGCGCCCTCGGCGGCGTCACGCTCATGACGTTTGCTATCAAGATGAAAGGTGAGATGCTATGAGTAAACATGCAACGGCCTACTGTTCTATATCTTTATTTTTTACCTTCGATGCTCTGTAATCATTTTTGTATGTACCAACGTAGTTTTCATTGCAGTACCATTACTATTGTATTACAGTTTAATATCGTATGCTGAATCATGGAACAGTTGTAATGTACTACTCATGTACGATGTTTTGTTCCTGCTCTAACCGAAAAGGACCTCTCCGACTGCAACAACTTCATCACCGAGATGGTCACCTCCTGAACGCTCCAGCTGTAACTGACGAATCTCTTCTTCTTTTATAGTACACTAGCAAACGTGCCCGTGCGTTGCAACGGGCTGATTTTTAAATTTAAAACTATGGGCTCGACAAAGTGCTTGAACAGGCAGATTGTTGAACAACCTATCTATCTACTCTACTACAACTCACCAATTTCATTTCCCCACTTGTTAGCATTTTATGTTTTACAAAATTCAAAAAACTCCGTTTCAAAATTTTGAAATTTGCTAGATTTGTCATTCTTGTGAACCTTAACTAAAACTACTTTTGCATTGAAAATTCGCACAGTAGTAGATCTCGACATTATGTACACGTTGTATTTTTTTAACAATTTTGTGAAACATAAAAATGCAGATTTTCTTCATACCTTGTTCAAGAAAAAAAGATAATCATATTTTGAGAACCATGTGCACTAAATCCTACTCTACAAAAATGTACACTAATCCGATTGACCATAGGTAGAATCATTTCAGTTGCCAACTGTGTGAAACAGAAATTAGACTGCAATTGTTCGAAAAGGAAGCTTACCCTCAAACCCAAAAAAAAATCATACATATTTTCAGTTTGAAGGAGCCTCCTAAAAAATTCAGGCATTTTTCCTAGCAGCCTTTGTTTTTGCTCTTTCGATAGATAGATATAGTATACTACTTCCTAAACAAATCCAATGCAACTATGCAAGGTAGAGGCCCTGCGCCTGCTGGTCATCAGGAGGCCAAGAGGCAACACTTCTCAGTCGACATCCCCAACAGCGAGTAGCACGGCCAAGCATCATCAGCGCCCTACACCAGCAGCAACAAAAGCAGACAAATTACCAACAACAACAAATCTGGTTCTTGTTCCAACAGAAACTGCAACAGTGATGCTCCCCAGCGCACGATGTCGTTCATGCTGAGACAGACAGTGAAGCGCGTCCTACCGACATATGATCTCTCTTCAGCTGTCTAATGATCAAATTTAGAAATCATTGTATAAAGAAATCGGTGGTGAAATTACGCACAACTGCACAAGGCATCAATTAAGCCCAACCATCCTGACAGACATGAAAAGAAGGGAAGAACACACTGGAATTTTTGGCAAAACTGAACTTAGTTCACTGCTATTCCAAGAAAACCCATCAACTGCCGCAGCAGAGCAAGGGATGTAAATCTTTGTGAAGATTGATTGCACCTGTTGATCAAACACGGAACGGCAGGGAAGCGGAGCAAGGGTACTGTAAGTAAGCATGGTCGACGACAAGCACGGCCGGCGACCACAGGCACCACAGGACGAGCACGAGAATGGGGAATGACTTCTGCCTTCGGCCAGCGTCCATCGGCAGGAGGACGGACGCGAGGAGAAGAACTTTGGGCGGCGCGTCAGGCACATGGAAGGAGGCCAGGAAGGCATCGACGAGGGCGCGGGATAAGCAGGCGAAGAAGGCAACGGAGGCAGACCGGCGGCGGAGGAAACAGAGAAGACGAAGGGGACAGCAGCCTCTGAATCACGCTGTTGCAAGGGGAAAAGAGGGACAGCTCGTCCATGGCCAGGCGATTCCTCCCGTCGCGGAGGCCGGTCCATCGGAGTCCTCGCCGCGGGCACATCCATGGCACGGTCGCCCTCAAGGAGAGGCGCAGCCCTCAGGCGCGTAGCGTGGCGCCGCGACCTACCCCAGCCGGCGCGACGCAACGCTCATATCCCCGCCGCCCTCAGGCGCGTAGCATGGCCCCGCGACCTGCGCGCGGTAGCGGTCGCCGAAGACGGCGCTCCTACCCCAGCCGGCGCGACGCAGCGCTCCTATCCTCGCCGGATGGACTCGGTTTGCCTGAGGCAGCAGTGTCTCCCGTCAATCGCCGCCGCCGCTCATAGGAGCAAGGAGATCTTGGCGAGGTGCGGTGCGGTGCTGCGGGATGGACTAAAGTGCAAAAGTGGTGGACTTTACATGCTGTACTGCGGGTTGAATTCCAATTTTGTGAGGGGCTAAACTGCAAAACGACCATGACGTACCCCCACCACGGTCGTTTACTGATATTATATAGTAGAGATCTTATTTCCGTAATGCCTAGAGTTGCATCTTTGCTCGCTCAATACAAAAAGTTCGGTTTTTCTGTCCAGCTCCATAAATAGCATCTGTGTTCTTTCTGCCTAACTAATTCATGTGATTACTACTGGTTTGGTGGTGCTTTTGTATGCTTGATCAGTAGTGGGTTCTCCAAAAGCAATGGAAGATAGATCTGATTGTAAGTTAAAGATGATACTATTGACCTCAGACTCTCTTATCGACTCAATCTAATACAATGGTGTTTTTTTACAATGGTCCTAATTCTCAGTAAACATTTGCTATGCGATTACTAGAAGTAGAAGTCAATGACAGAAGTTACAAGTTGTTGTCTTTTACTTGTGTAGTGTGTCTACTCTTGTTTCCTCTCAAGTGACTTAAAAAGGATTGAAAATCTTGATAGAAAACCAAGGACTACAAATATTGTGTATGATGGGGTTCTGAAGATATGCCTCACAAACACTGAACTGTAGTTGCTATTACAAATAATATGGAAGTACATAACTTACATTATATAATTTTTTGCATGAAAAGAGCAGAACACAGCATTAAACTATGATTTCTTTTGCAGGGACAATGGTTTATTACTTTCTTTGCAGGAAAAACATTTCTTCACAATTATTCTACATTGTAGACCTGTAAGTTTGTATAAATTTGCATAATTGCTGCACAAGTGTTGATCAGCTATTTTACGGAGTGCTTAATCTGATATTGGGATTTGCTTATTAATTTTAGCATTTTTTCTCAGAATATAAGGAAAACGAAATCTCCCGAAAAGACAAGACATTAGCACTAATCTTGCTGCCGGTGCATGTGCTCAGGTGCTTGTTGTGACATGGAAATTATATTTAACCTTAGATCCTATATTTTCTTGTGCACATGCTGGAAACCTATTTAACTATAATTTAGTACTACCTCTGTTCCACAATGTAAGCCTTTTTTAGCAAACTAAACTAGCTTGCTAAAAAGGCTTACATCGTGGAACGGAGGAAGTAGTAACCAATGTTCTATCTTGAAAACATTTTAGTCACATATTTATATAGATGGTGGTATTATGGGAAGTTCACCTCTCATAGATTATGTCGTTACGTTCAAAATATATATGTATATCATTATATCCAGCCATGGCCATGTACATTAGCACCAAAGGATCAATCGTAATTTGATGCATGTTCTTTGATACCATCTGATCCGATTCTTTTATGGCAATACTTCAAAAAACTATTCTTACATTAATAACAATGGTTTATGATCTACCTAATACTAATTGTTCGCCAATATCACTGATTTGAAATGAAGCCAGTGAAGTAGGAACCATGCGCTAATTCCTATAACATGTGTCAAAGTTTATTATTGTAGCATAATTGCTCAGTTTCATACCCCATAGGTACCTCTATGAGGGCTAAATATTGTTTTTTATCTTTACTCTTTCAGATTAATTTGTTGGTGGAGTTAACAGGGCGGAGACAGGGGGGCTAGCAGGGGTCAGACCCCCCCCCCCCCCCCCCCCCAACCATCGGCCCCCCTTAACAATCTGTAGCAGGCACTACTACTAATTTGATGTGCAAACCTGATTAATCCTCCGGCCATTAGCGCACACAGAGAGTTACGGAGTAGGGGATGTAGTGATGTACCTAGCGTGTTGCACGGCCCAAACCTGAAAACTACAAGCCCAAAGGCCACATGATCTGTCTGCAGTCTACACGTTTTAAGAAATGGGCCAATCGATTCATTACCATCAACGCTCATCATCGATGCATTCGCTGATTTCCCGTCCGTTCTGTTCTGCCGTTCGACTACATCCTAGATTCCCAGATCGAGGTCGCCGCGCATGGAACATCGCCGTCGGTCCAGCGAGTGCCTTGACTGGCCAAGGCGCAGCCCCGCGCTTGTACAAATCTAGGAACAGCCGATCCGATCAGCCGAATCTCAAAATCTCCATCTCGGCAGTCTCACCACAGGGCTTATAGGTCAGTACGTCTAATGCTCTACTGTATTACTATATATAGATGTATTAATTTACCAGCTGAATTATAGTACAAACTACTCCCTCCGTTCTAAATTAGTTGTCTTTCATTTGTACAAAAGTGGATGTATCTAGACATGTTACAAGTATAGATACATCCACTTTTGTACAAATAAAAGACAACTAATTTGGAACGGAGGGAGTACTAGCTAGAGTATTTTGTGAGATCAATTGGGGATTTATACTATTATACCGAAACTAGATTTTACACTAGACTCGGTTAGATTAGATGTAATAACTAATTTTTGAACCGATTGCTTCAGTATAATTTTTTTTGGCGATAATTGTAAGGCTGAAATAGCAAGTCAATTGTATATATTAGGAAGAAAAATAGTTACAAAGTTCAACATCCATAAGAATATATATACTTGTTCGATAGAAATTTTGGGCGCAGATCTACATTTATATTAGTTGGGGGAAAATGTTTTAGAAGGTGTTGTACTCATCGTCTAATTCGCCCCCCCTATGGTCCAATCCTGGCTCCGCCCCTGGGAGTTAAGCGATAGTAACTATAAGTTGGTGTGTCGTAGCCACTGCACTTTGTGTGATTCTGTCAAGTAATTGTTGTTCGTGCAAATAGAAGACATGCGATCCAATCTTTTCATGTTGTTTTAATTTGGGATGGACAAATCTCGCTTCGAATCATCTCCAATATAAACTTACAAATCTTTGTAATGTATAATGACAAGTTTTACATGGATATGTAGTGCCTCTTTGATGTTTCAAGAATTTCTGATTGATAGTGATCAAAGATTCACCACTTTGTTTTCTTCTCTGATCTAATGTTTCCTATTCTTATCAGCTGTTTGATGAGTACCACACCAGTTGGATATTATCCACGCATCCTGAGGCATGAACATCTACTGATCCATTGCGTAAACAAAACAACCATATGTAGCTTTTGCGTGTATTACAATGCTAAATGATTGCATTCGTGTAATTGTATGTTGTTATTCTTTCGCTGGTAATTTGTGACCAGATAGTCTATTCAAGATGACATTGTCGTCTGTTTGCTTTTTAGTTCCAGTTCACACTTCAATGAATTTCTTGGTTGGATATAAAATGGTGTCACTTTCTTGCGCACATTCCATCTTTTAAATAAGTAATTGCATGACTATCTGAGATCTTTCTTTTGTAAGATGATGTTGTTTGCTAATACCGTTGCAACTACATTCTCTTCATGTGGTTAAGCTTATTGTGTTCTCTTTTGAATGCCAGGGAACTATATTCGCCGTTTCAAAGTTCCTGCCACAGTTAAATTGTTCTCTTTTCTGGCTGATCGATTTTGCTTTCAGTGGAAAAGTTTCAGTTAGTCAATATATACATATTTAGTGGATTTGTTAGTTGGATATGAGAAGATATGACTTTCTTGCATACATTTCATCTTTTATTGGAAGATTCGCATCATTTTCTGTAATTATTATTTATACAGATAAAACTTTTGTACTCCCTCCGATCCGTTTAAAGTGTCGTGAGAAAACTGCATCGTAGGTACAACTTATACGTGTTGCTGGCGACTCTTTTTTCGAATAGGAGGGAGTAATATTATTAAAGGTTACAATTTTAAACAATCACAACTGGCCGAACCAACATAGACAAATAGCCTGCCGCAGGAAAAGAAAAACAAGATTCATCTGACGGGTGCAGCAAAGCGCACCGTTTTCTTCTAGTTTCCATTCATCTCTACAGGCCATCTCTTCAGAAGAAATCGAGAAGTAGACAGCAGCAGCAGCTAAATGCTGGTTTCAGTTCACATCCTTGTCAGAATAGGATCCATTGTTGAGAATAAAAGGTCAGCGTCAGTATATGTTCGACTCCAGAAAACAACATCTTAAGCATCACATTTTTCAAGATATCAAGTACTACTACGTGCATTATCACTAAACACAGGTCTGTTGCTGACAGTTGCCATCCCAGAAACAGCAAGCTGTTCATCTAAATCTTACACCCTGCATTGCCCAAACATAAACCCTAACTAACCGGCTCTTTACATCGAACCTCTCCGAGTCTAAGCTCTCACTAACATCACCGAAGGAAAAAGACCAATTTACATCCATCTCTACACTACTTTTTTTTTCCGATAATGATCTCTACACTACATGCAGGACCAAGAGAAAGCGAACGATCTCGCTGGAACGACTGCTGCTGTGCTCCATGCAACAGGATCCGCACATCTCACTGATCACCAGGAAGGCGGAGCTGCAGAACAAGGATGCATGAACAAAAGTAACGCTCGTTACAATCGAGCGCCAGCGTGCGGCCATCCTCCAGCAGCTGTCCACGCAAGAAGAGGCGCTGCTGGTCCGGGGGAAAGCCCAACGCATCATGTATCTTCGCCTTGATACTGCAGACTACCTCTGATTCGAAAGCATAATATCCGATGATTGTCCTACCAGCTGCCGTCCTGACCGAGATGTGTATCTTCCTATTACAGCCGTTTGGAGGAAGAAGATGAATGGTAGACTCATTTTGTATGCCGTAGTCAGCCAAGGTGCGGTCTTCCTCCAGCTGATTCCCAGCAAAGATGACGCACTGCTCAGCCGGGGGAACGCCTGTTTCATAGAAAATCTTCACCTTTACACTGTTTACGGTTTCTGTTTTCTCAACCTCAAGAGTCCTTCTCTGGTGAGTCAGCGTCCTGAAGAAGATGTGCATCCCTTGGAGGGCAAAGTGAAGGGTGAGGGTGGACCCATGCTGGATGTTGTGATCCTTCAGGGTGCAGCTTCCCACCAGCAGTTTATCACCAAACACGAGCCTCTGCTTGCCTGAAGGGATGCCCTCCTTGTCTTGAATCCTAGCCTTGACGCTATAGATCGTATCTGAATCCATGACCTCAAGAGAGATTTTCATTCGAGCACGGATCTTGACATAGATCAGCATCTGTTGAACAAGTGCACCAGACATCAGTATCTTAGACGAGGGCTGTCATTAAAGCCAGCAAAAGGTAAATGAAAAGAACACAGTAACATCTCCAACTGATAGTGGAACCAAACATAATACCTACATGTTAGCCGAAAGAAATCAACAGGTTCCATGGTGAAGACAGTTGGTATTGCACAGGATAAGAATGAATGAATAAAATAAACATCAGGACTATGTTTGAGCTATGCTGTGAGTCCTTCATAGTTGTAAACATTATTTTTTGTGACAAAATCAAGTGTCTAAAAAAAACTTGATAAATATTGTGACAAAGGCATACTACTCGAGAATGATTAATTCTAAATTCTTCTTACAAATACAAACAAAACATGGCCAAGTTTTTATTTATACTTCCCATCTAACCAGTCCAACAGTCTTGCAAATCCTATGAGACCGTCCCCGTATATGCTCCATCACTCTTCCAAATTAATTCACAGTTGATAAATAATACTACCTAACAAATATATTCTAGATCACCCATGATACATACAGTGGACTCTACTAGATACTGGGACCAACAGCTGTAATTTGATATAGAATATCATCCCTTAAATTCATCTTTGGCCCGTGCAGTGAGAACAATCTGTAAAAATAAATTTAGATAATGGAACAATCTGTAAATTGGACAGGTCACTGGCCAGAAACAGGTACGAGGAAATTTTAAGAGCTGACAGGAGCAGCAAGATTTCCAGGTGTTATATAATCATACAAATCTGCTCACAACAACAAAAATTTCTGTACAAGGTTAATTGGTTAACACTTTTGGATCCACTCGGACGAGAAACAGAGAAATGAACCCTAGAATATCTTATAAGGAACATGAAAACTTAGATCTACTCGATTTCTAGGAGCTGCAAAATCGTATAGCAGAAAGCTAAGCACCATAATTGACTAGATCTTGAGAAGATTAGTAACACTAAATGCTGGATCTGCGATGCATCAAGCAAAAATGTAGTAGGAAGTGAGAAAAGGCAAGTGAAAAGGAGACACACCGTGTGCTGTTTTAGACGCATCTCATTCGTATCAATCCTGCGCTTTTGACTACTCTTCTGTTACAAAAAAAAAAAATCCCATTATCACTCCCCAGAAGTAGATGGTCCTATACATATATCACACATATCATACAATGGAAACATGATTCCACAGTTTATTATTGGTCCATGTTTCCAGTGACACATATGTTTCATGTGGGAAGTCTATCAAGAATCTAGATGTTTATACCTTCTGAGCAACAAAAAAAATGGACTATATTCCATGCATATTAGTAAAACAGCCAATGGCCACACGTCAGGAGCAAATCAAATAGACTGCAAGCAGTAAGTTTGGTTAAACATAGCATTTTATCAATATTATAATTGATTGATGAGGTTAACTTATAAACACGACATAGTCCATCAACTATGAAATGTGTATAGCAAGACAATGTCAGTTGTGGATGTGCCACGCCATGAGCAGGTCACTAGAAAAATAACACCCAGAAGGATAACAAGGTCCAGTATGAGCCAGCCATATTCTTGGAAATGAAATACATTTGGTAAGAAGTGTATTTTCATTTCAGACTATCAGGTTGCCCATCTTTGTGCTTTTGGATTCCATTACTTTTCCTCTTTTAAGGAGTCCACTGCAGTAGCTTACCACAAATATCAAGTGAAAGGTAATGCACCAATGTTCGTGTCAACAACGTCAGATCCACGCAGAAAAAAACATATAATCAGGTCGTTGTGCAAGAGAAACCCTAAAGTAGGGCATAAGGGACATCAGGACATGAAGATTTGGTTTTACTCAAATCTAGAAAAGATGGCACTAGAATACCTACAAAATCAACAAGACCTTCACACAACATGCCCCCATTGACAGTATATGTATGGATGACAGAATAGGGTCTCACTAAACAAATAACACACGCAGAAAACAAGTTCAGTATGGGTCTTCACATTAAAAAAAAAGCGGGAAGATTTTCAGATAAAAAGGTGCAGATGAAAGAATGCAGTAAGCATATAAAGGTGCAGTTGAAAGAAAATGCGGTAAACATCAGAGAGTGCAATTCACAGAAAATGCAACAAAGAGCGGTTAAAGTGTGTGGTAGATGAAGATTCAGTAGACCATGTAAAATATAGATCTCAGCTCGGCGTTGCCTTGCGTGATGAAAGGGAGAAAAAAGAATTCAGGTTGAATCCAAGAAAGAGAACAGAAGTAGCAACACACGCCTTGAGCTAAACATGATGAGAGCAGGAAAGTACTAGCAACGACAGCGCAAGCGCTCTGGTAATAAGCCAACATGAAATAGTCCCCTCCGATTGCTACAGGCAGGTTGATCAGGGAAAGGGCAAACCGTTTACTCAAAATTTCAGTAGTGCACGTACCTTGTTTTTCGCATCAACAGCTTCTGCTCTCAGTCTGCCAATCTCATCGTCCTTCTTCCTGGTTGCCACTTAAAGCTCCTCTATGTTCTGCTGAAACTTTTGCGCTGCTTCAGTAGCTTCCTTATCCTTGTTTGTGCTAAGGGTATCATAAGCCTGCCTTAAATTTGCTAGCTCTGCTCTTAAATCTCGTGCAATGTCCTCATAATCCAAACCGTTGTCACTCTGATCTACATGGCTCCTAGCTCGCTTTAGTTGCATCTAGCATTATTGAAAATTAACAGGCATGAACCTAAAACAACAGACTAAGAAAACCAATGGCATACACAAGCTGGACCGAATGATTTTGAGCTATATATGTAAGCACCTCTGGTCCGGAGTTATCGACATCAAAAAGAGCCTGGCAGTTCCTGGAATCCTCCAAGTCTTTCTCTTGGAGTTCTGCAGTGGACACACACACAGGGAATGGTATCAGCAGCAACATAAACTACACAAATCCGGAACAAGTTTTCCACCACAAGCAAGCTAGGTAGCAAAATCATCGAAAAATAGATCAATTTTTGGGGGCACAAAGATGCTCAGAGATTACAGATTAGGACCAGGAAGAAAAGAGGGCCGGGCCGTATATTCTTACCGATTATCTTGGGATTAGCCAAGAGAGGCAGCTCGATGTAGGCCGTCTTCCACCTCCTTCTGCTCGCCTCCGCCTACATAGAGGGCCAATACAATGTATAAATCAAAACCCTAGCTAGAAGGAACTCGTGCGTGGTTTATATCCAAATCCAATCTATCGCTCGGGAACACAAGATAAAGCATAGAATCACCTGGAGAAGACGGGCATCAAGGCGCTCGCGCTGGGTCCTGTTGAGCGCCTCCAGGTCGGCCGCGAGCGCCTCGACCCGGTCATATATGTGCCGCCAATCGCCGCTCCCGCCATCCCCGGAGGGAACCTCCGACGAGGCAGCGCCCGAGCCGCCGCCGCCGCCGCTCATAGAGGCGACGCGCGGCTATTCTCCTCAACCCAGGGCCGCGTGCTAGCAGTAGTGAGCCTGGAGCAGAGAATGCGGGCGAGGCTCAATGCATGTCGACGAGAGTTGGATCGATTGGAAGCTCGTGGAGCGGCAAGTCCGATTGTGTGGTATGCGCGAGGTGGTTGTGCTTTCTCGGAGACGAGCTCATCCAGCCATGGCCGGCTGCAAGAAGAGGGAGTGGTGAGTTGGAGATGTTGATTGGGGGTGGAAGCGGCGGCACCGGAAAAGTGTCCGACACACTCTTTAAACAAAGTTTAAACACATTTTTTTTTTGAAAGCCCACGTATAATTAACAAAGTACCACATACAATGTATATAGTACAAATACAGAGAAAAACGTACAAAACGCAGGGGAAACAGAGCTAGCACCGAGAACGGCGACATCTCCGGCGTCGAGGACGAAAACCGCCAGCCACCATCTTGCCCAAGCCCGGGGACACCTTCTTCCTTGGAGGATGCCGCAAAGCCCGTCCGCCGCGCCGCGGCGGAGCTTCTGCCGGTGAACGAACACGGCAGGCGCCCCACCACCCCAGCAACTCCACCTTGCCGCAGCCGCCTTCAACTCCGACGCCGGCAGAAGTCGTCGAACTCGTCCAGCCCTGGGTTCCGGCCACCGGATCCTCCGCCACCACGGATCCGGCGGGAAACAAAGGGGCTCGAGCACCGCACCGGGCCTCGAGCTCCTGCAAGTCAAGCGCGGCGACGCCGAGCCCTGAGGAGCTGCACCGCCGGAGAAGACCACGCCGACACCAAACCACCCACCACCAGCACCACCTCCTCCACGGCACCGCCGGCGGGAACCCCACCCTAACCTACCATATGTACAAGCCGGAACCGGGGATCCCCCACCCTCCCGCCGTCGAAGCGGCCGGCGGAGGAGAGGAATCCCGCGGCTCGGCGGCGAGCACGCGGTGGATCGACGGGGAGCGCCCAAAAAGTCGCCTTCACCTCTCTTCAACAGTGACGGGGAGAGGGAGAGGATAAGGTCAACAGTTAAATTCTAAACACATTTCGTTCAAGTTTATTAAAAATTTACAGAGATTTTAACTGAATGTAACAACACTAATCTAAACCTTTAATATAATCCTCGTCGTTGGAGATGTAGATGATGTTGGCGTGCGCCGGATCAGTTCGTCGTACGATACGCGACAGCGGCTCTAGCTTCGGTTGTGGCGACGGTAGCTACATCATTGCTGGCACGCGTGAGGCCAGATAAAACTAGGGGCAATGCGGGGGTCGCGGGGATGGCGTCGTGGCAACGCCTCCGGTTCTGTTGTGCTAGATGACTTGGGCATGGCCTGCGTGAGGCCAGAGCAGTCCCGTCGGCGGCCTCCCGGCATGGCGGCGAGACATGAAATTTCTTCGGTATGCCCTCCTCCGAGTCCAACTGCTCCTCATCCAGCTCCTGCTTCGGCATGCATGTGGAAAACGATCCTGCCGGATCGTCATGCCGACCTCGGATCTACAACCAGAGTTTGACGCTTGTGTGAAGGGGTGGCACGGTGAGGTCGCCTTGGCTGATTGACCCCTAATTGACCCCCCAAAGGCACAATGGTGGTTCGGTCGCAAATATCGCCGCCAGTGGCACCCCCGAGTTTGGGGGCCCTCTCGGGGGTGCCGGACACACCCTCCGACAGGCATGGCCTGCTCGTCATACACACAAGGCCAGCGTGACCTGATTCATTTGCCCCCACCATATCCTTCTGTTTCCTCTCGCCGGCGGATTGCACCATCGCCGCCACCCTTGTCGTCGCCCACTTGATTCGCTCCGCGGGGGTTCAGCCGCAACGACCACGCAGGCCAGCTTGCTGCCGGCCTCCGCCCTCATTTTGCGCCGGCGCAGCTAATTCAGCCGGCTACGCCCCGCACGTAAGGTGTTCGACCATTCGTCAAAAGGCTCATTTGATTGACCGTTTATTTGTGGCCTAGTTTCATTGCTTCATTTTCTCCAATAGGCTATAGATAGCGACGACGAGTTCTTTTTTTCCAAATGATGGGGGAGGCTGCCACCCTTGTGGCCGATGACGACGAGAATGAGATGGTCATGGCCGTTCTTCTAGATTCGCAAGCAGCCGAGATTGACGCCGTGCAGAAGCGTGGAGGATCAGCGAAAGGGCGGATGGCTAACAAGAACCGTTATAGGGCAACTGGTCATATGCTGTTGTACAACGACTACTTTGGCGCGAACCCAGCTAATTTCCCTCATGAATTTCGCCAGCGCTTTAGGATGAGCAGGCAAGTGTTCAGGAGACTCGTGCATGGTGTTTGGGAATACGATGACAGCTTGGAGCTGAAGATAGATTGCACCGACCTTCTTGGATTTTCATCTCTTTAGAAAAATGCACGGCTGCCATATACTGCCTTGCATATGGAGTTCCCGCATATTCATTGGATGACTATCTTCGTATGTCCGAGTCCACCACCGTCGAAGCCACCTACAGGTTTTGCAGGGCAGTGATGAAAGTGTTTGGAGAGGAATCACTAGTAGAAAATGGGCCTTCGGTCCAGAGCTTTAGTCCCGGTCGCGTTTGGGCCCAGGAATAATGTGAGCATTAGTCCCGGTTCCAACGCATACGGATGCCGCCAGCTTTCGTCCCAGGTGGAAACACCGACCGGGACTAAAGTCTTTCCTATATATATCATCGTCCTGCCCGAGCTCGAGTTCATCACCATTTTTCTCCTCTGTTTCCACCCCGAGCTCGAGTTCATCCCCATTTTTTTCCACGATTTGTCAAGATTGGCGGCGCCCCATCTATCCAAGAGGGTTCTAAAAGGTTAGCAACTTCATCCTTTCATCTGTCATTGCTAGCTTAGCTCATTGCATGCTCTAGAAGTAGAGTGATTTGTGGGTTTTAGTTTGGGAGTAATTATGTGGAAATTTATTTGATTTATATGCAATTTGAGCTCAAATTAAAGGATGATTTGTGGGTTTTAGTGTCATTCCGTCCCCGTCCCCGTCCTCGCCGCCGTCGACCGCCCGCGCCGTCCCGTCACCCATGTGAGCCTCTTGGTCTTATCTTTTTTTTAAAAAAATCTTACTTGTATGATTTAGATAGTTACTTGTATAATTTTCTTACTTGTATGATTGTTTGTTATATATAGTGTCATGGTTTTGATATCTGTCCCCGTCGGCCCTCGACCGGTCTATGATTCGGATGTGGTATATTATCTTTTATAACTATTTGTTTCATTTCGTGTTTATGACAATTATGCCGACCAACTTGACATAGATATTTTTATCTAGGAGGTATGTGAACCGGAAATTCCAACCGACCCTCTTGTCGAGAAGTTAAATTTAGTTGAAAAAGAAAACGATGATTTGAAAGAAAAATTGAAAAGAACTGAAGAAGAGAAATGAAATTGGAGTTGTATGTTGCCGATGTCGTCGATGATCACAAGACAAGATGGATGCAATGTGCTTGAAGATTAGAAAGATTAGAAAATATGTCATTAATAAAGAGGCTTGGTATCATTATGCTGTTGGATCAATTATTACCTTAGTTGTGATTTTGATCACATTTGTTGTTGCATTTAAATGTTTTAGATAGTTGTATGTTAGTTTCAATGTTGTTTTATGAGAACTATGTATGAACTTTATGTATATATTTTTGCAATCATAACATTTGGTCACTACTCTACTTTGGTTTTAATGTGATGAACTTGTATTAATTTGGTCACTTCTCTATTCATGATGTTGTGTAATGGTTTTTGATATACTTATATAATGCAGATGAGCCGGCAATGGATGTACGATGACCGATGCTCTCAGGAGTTCATTAATGGTCTGCATTATTTTATCGGTGTGGCTGAGGCAAACAAGCGGAATGGTTTTATGTATTGTCCATGTGGTGTCTGTAAGAATAAGAAGGATTACTCTTTCTCAAAAACCCTTCACAACCACCTGTTTCGGTCCGGTTTCATGTCCGGCTATAATTGTTGGACCAAGCACGGAGAAAGAGGGGTTATAATGGAAGACAATGAAGAAGAAGAGGATGATGACAACTATCCTAGGTTCCCTGAATACGCCCAAGAAAATGAAGAAATGGGGGAAGCTAAAGAAGAGGCATCAGATGAGCCCGCTGATGATCTTGGTCGGGCCATTGTTGATGCACAGATAAACTGCGAAAGTGAAAAGGAGAGGTTGAAGTTGGAGCGCATGTTAGAGGATCACAAAAAATTGTTGTACCCAAATTGCGAAGATGGCAAGAAAAAGCTGGGTACCACACTGGAATTGCTGCAATGGAAGGCAGAGAATGGTGTATCTGACAAGGGATTTGAAAAGTTGCTGAAAATGATAAAGAAGATGCTTCCAAAGGATAACGAATTGCCCGCCAGTACGTACGAAGCAAAGAAGGTTGTCTGCCCTCTAGGATTAGAGGTGCAGAAGATACATGCATGCCCTAATGACTGCATCCTCTATCGCGGTGAGGAGTACGAGAATTTGAATGCATGCCCAGTATGCGGTGCATTGCGGTATAAGATCAGCGAGATGACCCTGGTGATGTTGAGGGCGAGCCCCAGGAAGAGGGTTCCTGCCAAGGTGATGTGGTATGCTCCTATAATACCACGGTTGAAACGTTTGTTCCAAAACAAAGAGCATGCCAAGTTGTTGTGATGGCACAAAAAGACCATAAGAAAGACGTGATGTTGAGAAATCCCGCTGATGGGTCGCAGTGGAGAAAAATCGAGAGAGAGTTCCCGAAATTTGTAGATGACGCAAGGAACTTAAGGTTTGGTCTAAGTACAGATGGCATGAATCCTTTTGGGGAGCAGAGCTGCAGTCATAGCACCTGGCATGTGACTCTATATATCTATAACCTTACTCCTTGGTTGTGCATGAAGCGGAAGTTCATTATGATGCCAGTGCTCATCCAAGGCCCGAAGCAACCCGGCAACGACATTGATGTGTACGTAAGGCCATTAGTTGAAGAACTTATACAGTTGTGGCATGAAAGGTGTACGTGTGTGGGATGAGCACAAACAGGAGGAATTTAACCTACGAGCGTTGCTGTTTGTAACCATCAATGATTGGCCTGCTCTTAGTAACCTTTCAGGATAGACAAACAAGGGATACAATGCATGCATGCACTGTTTAGGTGAGACTGAAAGTATATATTTGGATAAATGTAAGAAGAATGTGTACCCGGGGCATCGTCGATTTCTTCCGATCAGGCATCCCTTAAGAAGGAAAGGCAAGCATTTCAAAGGTGAGGCAGATCACCGGAGGAAGCCTAGCCACCGTACTGGTAATGTTGTACTTGGTATGGTCAAGGATTTAAAAGTAATCTTTGGAAAGGGTCCTGGCAGACAATCTGTTCCGAATGACGCTAACGGACACGCACCCATGTGGAAGAAGAAATCTATATTTTGGGAGCTACCCTATTGGAAAGTCTTAGAGGTCCGCTCTGCAATCGACGTGATGCACGTGACGAAGAATCTTTGCGCGAACCTGCTAGGCTTCTTGGGCGTGTATGGGAAGACAAAAGATACACCGGAAGTACGGCAGGACTAGCAACGTATGAACGAACGAGACGGCCTGCATCCAGAGAAGTATCAAGGTCCTGCCTGCTACGCTCTTACCAAAGAAAGAAGGAAATATTTTTTGAAATCCTGAGCAGTATCAAGGTCCCGTATGGCTTCTCGTCAAATATAAAGGGAATAATAAATATGGCAGAGAAAAAATTCCAAAACCTAAAGTCTCATGACTGCCACATGCTTATGACGCAATTACTTCCGGTTGCATTGAGGGGGCTTCTACCGGAAAATGTTCGAGTACCCATTGTGAAGCTATGTGCATTCCTCAATGCAATTTCTCAGAAGGTAATCGATTCGAAATTCTACAAAGGTTACAAATGATGTGGTCCAATGTCTTGTCAGTTTCGAGTTGGTGTTCCCACCATCCTTCTTCAATATTATGACACACCTCCTAGTTCACCTAGTCAAAGAGATTACCATTCTCGGTCCTGTATTTCTACACAATATGTTCCCCTTTGAGAGGTTCATGGGAGTCTTAAAGAAATATGTTCATAACCGTGCTAGGCCAGAAGGAAGCATCTCCAAGGGCTATGGAACAGAGGGGGTCATTGAGTTTTGTGTTGACTTTATTCCTGACCTTAAGCCGATTGGTGTTCTCAATCGCGGCACGAGGGGAGACTGAGTGGAAAAGGCACGGTAGGAAGTATGGACGGGCATTCTTTCACCAAGCACACTACACAGTTCTACAAAATTCCACCTTGGTGGCTCTGTATATCGAGGAACACATGAATATTGTACGCTCCAAAAACCCGGAGCAGTCTGACTCCTGGATTAAACATGCACACATGGCGACTTTCGGCGGTTGGTTGCAAACACATCTCATGAATAACACCACTGTTGGAGATCAGCTGTACTTGTTGGCCAAGTCACCATCTTCAACTATATTGACTTTCCAAGGGTACGAGATAAATGGAATACATTTTACACGATCGCCCAAGATAAAAG
The DNA here is from genome assembly GCA_947311845.1 of Poa pratensis. Classification (NCBI taxonomy): domain Eukaryota; kingdom Viridiplantae; phylum Streptophyta; class Magnoliopsida; order Poales; family Poaceae; genus Poa; species Poa pratensis. Next base: position 72,552,640 of record CAMZMU010000020.1, read on the forward strand.
AGCACCAACCAAAACAGTGGTGTCCGCTTTGATGCAACAAACAACAATTGGCAAAAGGACACATATTATGGTTACATAGAGGAGATATGGAAACTTGACTATGGACCTTCTTTTAAGGTCCCTTTGTTTCGGTGCAAATGGGTCAAGCTGACAGGAGGGGTAAAGGTAGACCAGTAGTACGGAATGACAACAGTGGATCTCAACAATCTTGGGTACAGAGACGAACCATTCGTCCTACCAATGATGTCTCAGGTTTTCTATGTGAAGGACATGTCTACAAACCGAAAAAAAAAAAGATAAGCAAGCGAATACATCATACGATGAGCCAAAGCGCCACATAGTTCTTTCAGGGAAAAGAAACATTGTGGGAGTGGAGGACAAGACAGACATGTCAGAAGATTATGATATGTTTCATGAAATTCCGCCCTTCACAGTGAACACTAACCCAAGCATCCTGTTAAATAATGAAGATTCTCCATGGTTACGGCGCAATCAAAGCAAGGGATATACGCGAAGAAAAAGTTTTATACCCCAACACTAAATGGGGATGTTGGTGACGTGTAATAATGTATTAAACCTTTTATGTAACTGTGTTCTGAAAACTCAGAAGAAAACTCTAAACACTGATTTTTTGGTTCTGGTTTATGAGACAGAGGAGTACTCCATTTGCAACCAAGTGCAATAAGAATCACTCAAAAATAATTGATGTTCCAAAAGTTGTTGAGTATGTTTTCAAATATATATATATATCATTTTTACAAATTTTTAGAAACTAATTTGACTTGATTTGGACAATTAAATCAATAGATATAAAAGAAATCAGAAAATAGAAAAAAGAAAAAGGAACGAGAACAAAAAAACTATTCCAAAAGCCCATTTAGACATCAGAAAATAGAAAAAAGAAAAAGGAACGAGAACAAAAAAACTATTCCAAAAGCCCATTTAGACCCGGTTGGCAATGCCAACCGGGACTAAAGGTGGGCTTCGCGCGCGCGCAATTTTCGCGGCCGGCCGGAAATTACCTTTAATCCCGGTTTGTGGCTAGAACCGGGACTAAAGATACTACCTTTAGTCCCGGGCGGTACCACGAACCGGGACTAAAGGTTCTTTAGTCCCGGTTGGTGGTTATAACCGGGTCCCTTTAGTCCCCGGTTGGTGGTTGGAACCGGGGCAAATCACACCCATCTTCTTCCACGATCCCTTCCCCAACAACGGCGATGGCGGCGGTGACCATCGAATCCATCGACGGCGGCGGTGACACATGTCCGACACAATCCAATTGGGCCTTAATTTGGGGGGTGCCGGACACATATTTAGAGGGTGCCAATGAAGATGCTCTGAATGGTGTTTCTCTCGTCCATGATCGTGCTAAATTTTGTTTCCGGTTTTGAAGGGAAACAAAAACAGCTAAGTTCAAAACGGGAGTGGTTACAAGTTTTTCAGAATCGATCCTTTGGCTAACAGAAAAAAACATATAGAAACATAAAGCATTAACATCAGTCAACTTCTGAAAGGAAATCGGCATCGACAGGGTCGTAGTCTATGCGTGGACGGCCATACACGTTCAAGCAATCAAGCTATGATTTTCCTATGTCGACTCCTCACACCAGCGCAAGAGGTAGATATTCTTATATTGCTCGGGAAAGAAAAGAAACCCAAGAAACAATACAAGAGAGATCTCTACATATTCTCTCCCATTTCAAACTAGAATTTTTGTTACAAAATCGGAAATCCGTGCTTTGACACAAATTCACAGCATTGGATTCGTATTTGTTAGAGTATATTTGTGTTACGGAAAGATATGGTAGGGATAGGATTTGTTTCTTGTACTCCAAATCGGTCCCCTGTACACCTATATATACTCGCCCATGAGGCTCAATAATATATCCAACATATTCTGCCAATCTCATAATTCTACATGGTATCAGAGCGGCACGATCTGACCTAGCCGCCGCCGCCGCGCTTCTGCACCGCGCCGCCCCCGAGGAGATCGATCTCCATGATCTTTCTCGGGGGCCGCGCCGCCCGTACCTAGGGTTCGTTCGCCGAGCGGTTGCTCGGCTGCCCTAGTGTCTTTTTCCGGTCTCTTGATCCGGTTTTTCTCTCTCGCCGATCGTTTTTTATCGGCGTTTCTTTTTTGGTTTTCCGATCTAAGATCGGTTTGCGTCGCCCACCGCCCGTCGTCTTCTCGCGTCTCTACTCCAACTACGGCATCGACCTGCACCGGCCCGCTCCTCGACAGCCAGCTATCGCGGCCGACTCACCGGCGCCGACTCCGCACCGGCCGGCTCCTTCAAGCTGGCTATCGCGGCCGGCTCGCCAGCGCCGACTCCGCACCGACCGGCTCGTCTTCACCGACCGCGCAGCAAGGCCGGACGCGCCGTCCAAGGGACGCCTCGACGCGTCGCCGCCGGCTTCCCTCGCTTGCACGGTCTACATCGCCGGTTCGTCTTCGCCGTCATCGACCAGGACTTCACCGACAATGTCGCCATCGACTCTGATGACGACGCGTACATCGCCAGTCGGTCTGATCAACCGATCATGTGTGTCTACGCCAAGCACGTACCCGAGCACGCGCCTACCACCGATCGAGCTACAGGCTGCCACCGCGTCACCCCTTCAGGCTGTCACGCCGCCGCCCTTGGTCCATGTTGCCGGCTGCTAACGCACCTTCCTAGGCATGTATGCCGCCGGCGGCATCCCGCCGTCGCCCCACTCGCGCGCTGCTGCTGCTGCGTCGCCCCTTCGGGCCGTAGCGCAGCGGCACGCAGTCCACTCCGTTGTCCCCGCGCGTCGACTTCTACGTGGTATGCGCCGCGCCGCCTCCCTAGGCGCGGGAACGCCACCGTCCGCGCATCGTCTTCGTCACGCCGTCGGGTTCTTCCTCGCCTACTTCGAGTACCACCGCCGCACCTCTAAAGGTAACATGCACGGCCACTTCAGGCTGTCGCGGGTCCCGCCGACCACTCCCTGTCCAGGCGTCCAACATGGCTACTCTAGGCCGCTGCTGCCTTCGTCGCCTTCTGCGTCTTCGTCCACCATGACCTCGTCGCCAGCGTCATCATCCCCGTCCCCGACTACATCTACTTCGACAACCGCGGGCGACATCGGCACCTTCTACCCCCCGCTGATTGGCACCGCAACCGTCGTCGAGTCCTCCTCTGCTGGCCCCTCCGACACTAGCGTATGGTTCATGGTGGTCCCTGCCCCCGCACACACGGTACTAGCAACACCGATGTGTGCCTTCGTCCCCGACGTGTCCCCGAGTCTGGCAAGCTCGGGTTGGCGCCTCGTCTACATCGGGTTCGACAACGTCTTCGGCATCGACTTCCTCCTCTACGCCAGCCTCGACCACGTCACCGATTTCTTCTTCGCGTAGTCGGATTTGGCAAAGCCGGAGTATGCCTTCGTCCCCGACGTGCGCCTTGTTCCGGCAAAACAATGGCCGCACCTCGTCCTCGACGGCTCGGACTGCGTCGTCTTCGGCATCGGCATCCTCGACGACTGCCTCGACGCGTCCTCGTCACTCTTCACGCGCACTATGCGCCCGCGGCTTCTTCTGCATCTACCTCGACACCCGCAACCCCGACCACGACATCGACCACGGCAACCTCTCGCACGGCTACCACGACCAAGGTTGCACCGCCTAACGCTCTCGGCTGCCTCGACATCGGCAACAAGGGCTACCACCTCGCTTGAGCAGTCGTCAGCTTCCTCTACAGTCCAAGCTCCGCGCCGCGACACCGTCCACGACGTTCCAGCTCCTACTGCGGGGGGATGTCAGCCCCTGGATTCTACTTCGGCTTATCTCCAGTCTGACCGTCCGCGACGTTCCAGTTGTTCACGACGCTACCGCTACGACTGCGGGGGATGTTAAGAGTATATTTGTGTTACGGAAAGATATGGTAGAGATAGGATTTGTTTCTTGTCTTGTACTCCAAGTCGGTCCCTTGTACGCCTATATATATACTCGCCCATGAGGCTCAATAATACATCCAACATATTCCGCCAATCTCATAATTCTACAGTATTGCAAAGCATTTTCGCATGATCATGATCTTGTAATTATTGACTCCAAAAAAATTGTAAGATATTATATGCTATATGATAGTTAAAATTTAGACAGCCAAAATGCGCAATACATTTTGAAACAAAGGGAGTAGTTAACCAAATTCTGGCTCCTCGTAACTGACAATTTTCTAGATTTTGTAGAGGCATTGATTTTCACTTTTTCGTGTCAAATGTCTTTGTTATTGATGTAGACGCGACAAGAGGCCGTCGCCTTCGACTCATTAGGGAAATAAAGGACGCCATAGTATCAGATACTATCATATATACTTCTGTCAATGTCGGCTGAGAGGATTGACCCTTTCCAAAGAGGTGCCTGGACCTCGTGACCACAGAATCGCTTAGATGAATTTTATAGCATATTGAGGTTGTGTGTGGCATTGAGGTAGATTATGACAATCTTGTTTTTGAATCAGATTTTGGGTACCTTAATATTTGACGAGCAACTTTTCTTCTTTCAATTTTGCAGTTATTCTAACCAAATTTACAGAGACTATACTTACATGACGAAGTTGAGGGGGCAATGAGAGAAAACAAATAACGAACCCGCCTAATCATGACCTGACCTCCAACCTAGGAATGCACGCTACACATAATCAAATTTTGAGTAGACTCTTAAGACAGTTAAGTTCAGATTAGGAGTACTGCAACAGGACAAACCAATTAAAATTGTCCACTGGAAGAAGAAAGGCAATTAGCTGAAAGATTCCAGGAAACCTCAACTCAACCCCTGTTTTCCTTCCTCACTACTTCGTGACTTCGTTGAGAAGCCTTGGACCGGACCTCATATACAAACTGGAGCTGGATAGCTTGCTGTCATTTGCCAAGGAGCATGGACCCGGACGTCGTGTTCCACCTCCAGATCGCGGCGCACTAGTAGAAAAAAGGGCAACAAAACCGGTTTTATAGGGCCTTTAGCACCGGTTGAGCAACCGGTGCTAATAAATCGGCACTAAAGGATACCCCTTTAGTACCGGTTGCTTACAAACCGGTGCTAAAGGCCTCCATGTGGGCAGAGCAGAGCGCGCGCAGGCGGAGAACCTTTAGTACCGGTTCGTATTACGAACCGGTACTAAAGGTTTCTGCTTTTTTTTTTCTTTTCGTTTATTTTTCAGGGTTTAGGGTTTCTGTTTTTTTATTTTCGTTTATTTTACAGGGTTTAGGGTTTCGGAGGAGATCACGTCGAGGGCACGTTTATATACGCGGTTATTCATAACTCATCAATTACACTTAATATCGGAAAAGCAAAATATAGAATGTGTACAAGACAGTAACACTCACTTGAAGTTGTAAGGAAAAAGTATTTCTTTTTTGGTACTTTGTCGCTTTAAAAACGTTAGCAAAACATACTCTGTGGCCTCAGCACATTGTTCTACGGTGACTTCATGAATTTTATCCGGGTCAATGAACCCAATGTCCCAGATTCCTCCCACTCTGCATTCACGAATCTTCATTCTGCATAATTAATAGCATACAAAAGAATGTCGTGAGGATAATTACAGGCAATGAATGAGAGCTTAACTAAAGAATTAAATTACACAAATAAATTACTTACAGACAATAGCAGCTGATGATAGCTTTGTTGAGGGCACGTTGATTGTACATCTGAAAAAGTTCTTCGAACTCAACCTGCACAGCATATTCTCGGAAGTAGTGATGTTCCTGAACTCTCGCCAGGAAATAGATTTTCCCTTCTTTTGCAGCGGCCATGTACCAGTTATGCAATTTCATAACTGTGTTGTTAGAGCTTTCGGATCCTTGACCAGAGGCTGCCCATGAACATATTTATATGCTAGCGGAGCAACGTCGTAACTTGTCTCCTCGTGCATTTGCTGAGCCGCCTTATCAGAAGGCACGATGAGCGGGGCGATCGATTGTACTTCTTGTTCTCCGAGCTGAGCAACTTGTTTCCCGCATTTCTTTGCTTCCTCCGTCTGTGCGCTCATCTGTGCGCTATGTTGCTTGTTAATAAAGCGCTCATAGTCTGAAAGGGGCTTTGGTGGAGGGTCATATAAGCAGTCAACGGTGTAATCTTTTTTGTCCATTGGTATAGTCTTCAGAAATTCCTTTACGGGGTGCAGTTGTGCCTGCAGTTTTTCCTGTTTTTTCTGTTCAAAAAAGGCTCTTGACTCTTCTTGCAAGCTAGTAGTTATTTCCTCTGAAGTCATCTCGCAAGCTAACTTCTTCTCAGGACTCTTGACTTTCTCGGGTATGTTTGCACGTGCACGTTTCTTGACAGGGGACCTGTCTTTCCTGAGTATAGTACTAGTCGACGTGAACAGCTTCCGCTTTGGCAAATTACTACTGGGCGCATCAGTCGGCTGACGGGACGGCACGGGCGATGGACTCGCGGCGGGCTCCCAATCGTCGGGGAGGTCGGGTGGACTTTGAGGTGGTGGATTTCTACTCGGAGGAGTCGGTGGCCTTGGCGCCGCGTCTGGAAACATGATGTATTTTTTATTCCATAGAACGATACCAAACTCGACTTCTCCCAGTGTCTTCTCGTCGTCACATCCAGGAATGTCAAGATCCATTGAATGGAATCCGGGCATAACTGTTTTCACCCCGACACGAGCATAGCCAGCTGGAATCGGAGCAAAATGGAAGATTGCTCCAGGTTGATTTGGTAAAGCATACCCATCCGCCACCGGAAAACTAATGTTCTTCATCGGCATGTGTAGCACACAATTTGTCTTCTCCGTGATATCATCCACGGGGTAGTGAGCCGCCGGCGGTTCGACTGCAGGATCTTCTAGCTGCGTGGAACCCACGCTGCTTTTCCGCTGAGATGGGGCGGCATCGACTGCAGGATCTTGTACCACCAGCTGCTGAGATTCCCTTGTCTGGCTAAGTGCGTTCAGTTGCTCCTGGAACCCCTTCACCTGCTATTCTAACGCCGTGAACCGGTCCAACTCCTTCTTCTTATTTCTGAAACGCTTTCTATAAGTTGCAACGTCCGCCGGAAATCCTTGATACTTATTAACGTCGGCTCCTCTGCCTCGACATCGTCCGTCGTGTTCAGGATTCCCGAGGGCGAGTGTCAGCTCGTCGTCCTCTCTATCGGGAACAAATTCTCCCTTTCTGACTTTCTCTATTGCGTCCTCTAGTTTTTTTACGACCCTTGTAATTCTTTTCTTCCATTTCCCCTTTGCAACAATCAGCCCTGTGTCTGGGTCCAACCCTGCCCCATGCGCGAACAACCATAACTTGGACCTCTCGGGCCAGTCATCTGTCTGTGGAGTGGTCCCTTTTTTACGCAGGTCGTTTTCAAAGGATTCCCACTTAGGCACGGCAGTCTTGTAGCCACCTGACCCCAAAGTATGGAAATATTTCTTCTTCTTAGCATTCAACTTATTTTTGGCCAATCGGGCCACAACGACGTCCGATTTCTTATACGCCACAAATTCGGTACACACATCTTTTATCTTCTCAAGATGTCCAGTGAATTCTGGAGTTTTCTTCCCATATTTTCTCCACAATGTTTTCTTCCAGTTGTTGAATTGTGTGGCCATCTTCTTAAGAGTCCACTGCTTGACTTTGTCCTTCTTCTTCTCTTCGAGACCTACCGGTAGGCTGAAAGATTCCAAGAGCGTGTCCCAAAGCAAATCTTTAGCTCTTTTGTCGACATAACTTGCTCCAATGTTGGTTTAACCGGCTTATTCCATTCTGCAATGGTGATCGGGATCATGTCCCTAACAAGAATTCCGCATTGAACTACATATCTACGGGAGGTGTCTTCGGGTTTCGTCGGTTTGCCATCAGCAGCAACTTCGTCGATCGACAACTTTGCACCATCTGGAAGCTTTATCCTTTGGTTCGGGCCTCGTTGCGTCTTTGGCGAACTTGGAGGCTTAGATCCGGAGGGCTAAAAGAGAAATGATTCGTTAATAAGTGCAATATAAATCAATTAATGCATCCAGTGATCAACAAGACTTAATATATATATACCTCGCCGGAGTTTGCTAAGGGCACTTCGTCGTCGTCTCTTATTTCTTCTAGCTCAAGTCCCTCACCGGAGTCGTTCAAACATTTTGCGCTGAAATCTTCTCCATCAGAATCTTCATCGGAATCTTCTCCATCGGTATTTACTCCAAGGGTCTTCTCAAAAATAATTGCTGCCATTCGCTCTTCATTCTCCTCGTCTCGGATGAAGGGGGTGTCGTCCTCCATAGCTCAATGTCACTGCAAATTTAAAATTCATAGCATCAAGGTTAGAAAGTACACAAATTTTAAGTAGCAAGGAAATTTAAATTTCTTATACACAAAAATTGCAACAAATATTTCTTAACAAAAATATTGCAACTAATTATGGAGTATTAAAAAATTTGTTTTCCTAACACAATTTTTAACATTGTTTACTAACTTAATTTGATTTCTAACTTTGCTAACACAATCATCAAATAACCTTGCTAACTTTGCTAAATTTGCTACATTTTCTAACTTTACTAAATTTGCTACATTTTCTAACTTTGCTAAATTTTCTAACTTTGCTAAATTTGCTACAATTTCATATAGCTAATAGCAATTTAATTTTCATAGCTAAATAGCAATCTAATTTTCATAGCTAATAGCAATCTAACAAAAATTCAAAATTCCATTTCATAGCAATTTCAAAATTCATGTCTAAATTACTCATGTCTAAATTTTTTCTAACACTAACTATTTTTTCTACACTAAATTACTCATGTCTAAATTTTTTCTAACACTATCAATTTTATAGCTAATATGGAGAAAAAATAAAAATATTGCAACTACAATATAGCAACCAATTTATAGCTAATCTAATTTTTATAGCTAATTTGCAATCTAATTTTTATAGCTAATGCAACAAATGGAGAAAATAAGAAGACAAAAAAAATTCTCACCTTGCTTGGGCCGGCGGCGGTGGTGGCGAAGGAGACCCGGCCGGATGGTGGCGGTGGCGGCCGGAGGCGTTGGTGGCGCGGAGGCGGATGCGACGGTGGCGGAGGCGTCAGTGGCGTGGTGGCGGCGGCGGCGGTGGCGGAGGCGTCAGAGGCGGAGGCGTCGGTGCGGAGGCGTACGCGGCGTGGAGCTCGAGAGGCGGCCGGACGGGGAGGAGGCGACGGCGGCGTGGTGGCGGAGGCGACGGCGTGGCGTCAGCGACGGCGGCGTGGCGTCGGGGCGGCAGCACGGCGTCGTCGGGGAAAATTTGCAAGTGTGGTCGATTTGGGGACGGTTCCCAGCCAAAACTGCTAAAAAAAGGCCTTTAGCACCGGTTGGTAACACCGGTCTTTAGTACCGGTTGGTGTTACCAACCGGTGCTAAAGGTCTGCTGGGCCGCGGCGAAATTTTGCGCGCGAAGCCCACCCCTTTAGTACCGGTTGGTATCACCAACCGGTACTAAAGGGCTTTTGATTTTTTTTTTCATTCTTTTTCTTTTTGATTTTCTGTTTTATTACTTATGTTTTCTGTTTTGCTTTTTATCTATTTGGTTTCTATTTTGTTTTTTTCTCTAGTTTCTTTTTTACGGCGGAGGAGAGGAGGAAGGGCCTTGAGCGCCACGCGGCGGGAGGCCGGAGCAGGGGCGCGCGATGGAGGCTGGAGTCGCCAGAAAATCGAGCAGGGCTTCACCGGAGGAGTCGATGTGGAGGAGTAAATTTGACATAGATTTAAATCCATATCATCAAAAAAATTAAACAAAATGCATGTTTGATTGTTTTTTATATAATTTGAATTTCTAAAAATTCTAAGTACTTTGTAAATTTCAAATGCTTTTAATATGAATTTTTTCTGCTCTAGTTTATTTTACTATGGATTTAATTGTCTAAAAATTTGTAACAATCATCTCTTTATATTAAAAACATCCTTAACAACATCTCATACAGTTACATAAAAAGTTTAATACATTATTACACATCACGAACAGTTTTCATAACACAGTTACATTACTACGAAAACAGACTTGTTGGGTCGGAGGCCGTAGGATTAGGGGGAACGGCGGGAGGAGCCAGCCCCGTTCGCGTCTGCCCAGTTCTCGTGCGCACGTTTGCGGCGGAGGGCAAGATCCATGGAGGATGAGTCCTTCAGCACCCAATCCAGCTCGGAAGCCTCCTTCGCCTTGAGCTGGTAGGCAGTCTTGGCTCGCTGGACCGGGTACTCGCGGACAGACTGGAAGGATGCTTCCATGGCCTCCTGTATCTGCAGCCCACAGCCCTCTTCCCCGTCGTCGCTCCAGTCGAAGTCGTCGTCCTCCTCCTCCTCCTCCGCGGGAGGAGCGGCGGCGCCTGGTGGAGGTGCGGCGGCACCTGGCACCGGAGCAGGAGGCCGGTAGCTGGGCATTCCTCTCCACGCTGGGCTCGTGGGCATACGGCGGGATGGGCTCCCGCGGTAGCGCCCAAGCGCGCTCTGCCGAGCACGCTCGACCTTGTCCAGAAGGCGCTGCGGCGGGCGTGGCGGATCCATCTCGTGGCTTGGAATGGTGGATTAGGGTTTACCCCGTCGGCGACAATACATATAGACCTCTAGGGCAGCGCTGGGGGAGGACACGTGGCTAGGGCAGCGCTGGGGGAGGACACGTGACTGACACGAGTCGTGACCGCAAAGCCCGCCTTTAGTCCCGGTTGGTGTTACCACCCGCGACTAAAGAAGCACACGGATCGTGTGTTTCTTTCAAGCACTTGTGAGACGTTGGATCAGGGGTGTGTTTCTTTTGAGGGATTGTGAGTGATGTCTACGCACGCTTCTATTCTTGTAGACAGTGTTGGGCCTCCAAGTGCAGAGGTTTGTAGAACAGCAGCAAGTTTCCCTTAAGTGAATCACCCAAGGTTTATCGAACTCAGGGAGGTAGAGGTCAAAGATATCCCTCTCAAGCAACCCTGCAATTAAGATACAAGAAGTCTCTTGTGTCCCCAACACACCCAATACACTTGTCAGGTGTATAGGTGCACTAGTTCGGCGAAGAGATAGTGAAATACAAGTAATATGGATGATTATAAGTGGTAATTGCAATCTGAAATAAAAATGGCAGCAAGCAAACATGTAGCAGAACTGGTTGTAAACGGTGTTTCAATGCTTAGAAACAAGGCCTAGGGATCATACTTTCACTAGTGGACACTCTCAACAATAATAATATAATTGAATACATAGATATTTCCTCTTCACTATGCTACTCTGATTATTCTCTCGTTGGATAACGAACACCAATCCACCGCGTAGGGCTATAAAAGCACACCTTAAAGTCGCATTCCACATCTAGGGAACCCCACACTGTCAACTTGAGCGCCCTAAATAGTACTAGACAAACAACGCAATTTCATAGAGACATCCAACGCAAATAATAACTCATGATAAGTATTCCTGTTATCTTTAGCCTAAGAGCCACACACGGGGCACACTGTCAACTTCGCACCGTGGGACAAAGGTGACTCCGGAGATTACATTAATAAAACCACTTGAGTAGCATATAAGATAATGAAGAGTAACATCTATGGATTCAACTAGATTACAAAGCTCATGATCACATAAAGATCACACCATGGGAGAGAGAGATAAACCACATAGCTACCGGTAGAGCCCTCAGCCCCGGGGGAACTACTCCTCCTCATCATGGGAGGCAGCAACGGCGATGATGGAGGCGGTGGCGTCGATGGAGATGGCTCCGGGGGCAATTCCCCGTCCCGGCAAGGTGCCGAAACAGAGACTTCTGTCCCCCGAATTAGGGTTTTTGGTGGCGGCGGAGCTCTGGAACTTTTCTGGGAAATCGTCGATCTTCTGTGAGTTTTAGGTCAGGGGCAATATATAGTCCAAAGGGCGTCGCGAGGCGGTGCACGAGGAGGCGACACCACCCCTGGGGCCGGTGGGCCCTTGGCCGCGCCGAGCCCACGTGTGGGCCCTCGTGGCTCCACTTCGTCTCTCCTTCGGACTCCAGGTGTCTTCTGATAAAATAGGGGCCTCCGTAAATTTTCGTCCAATTCCGAGAATATTTCCAGACTAGCTTTTCTGGAATACAAAAACAGCAGAAAACAGGAACTGGCACTGTGGCATCTTGTTAATAGGTTAGTCCCAGAAAATGTAAAAAATGATATAAAGTGTATGTAAAACATGTAGCAATTGTATAAAACATGCATGGAACATCAAAAATTATAGATACGTTTGAGACGTATCAGCATCCCCAAGCTTAGTTCCTACTCGTCCTCGAGTAGGTAAACGATAAAAACAAAATAATTTTTGAGGTGACATGCTACCATCATAATCTTGATCAATAATATTGTAAGGCACATGTAAATGAATGAAGTGATCCAAGTCAATGGTCTATAGTTTGCTACCAAATAGATAATGAGTAAACAATGAATCACACAAGCTAAACGTTTTCATGAATAGTACTTTCGAGACAAGCATCAAACAGTTTTGCATAAGTGTTAACTCATAAAGCAATAGTTTCTAATAAAAGGTATTTAATCAACACAAAGGAAGAATTAAGTTTCAGCATTTGCTTCAACTTTCAACATATTTATCTCATGGATATCGTCAACACAAAGTAGTATAACAAGTCCAATACGTAGCATATAACGCATGTTGTAACAAAGTTGACACTAGTGTTTGCTTGTGGAAGACAGAAAGAATAGGAAAACTGACTCAACATAAAAGTAAAAGAAAGGCCCTTCGCAGAGGGAAGCAGGGATTAAGTCATGTGCTAGAGCTTTTAGGTTTTTTAAACATATAGAGATTGCATAAAATATTTGACACTCCTCCCAACCTTGCTAACACAAGCCATGGCTAACCGAATCCTCGGGTGCCTTCCATCAATCACATACCATGGAGGAGTATCTATTTTGAGAGGTGTTTGTTAATTGTCAACGAATGGTAGCGGGTGAGAACAGTATTCTACCTGTCAAACGGACTTTTAAGAGCGGCTCCCATGAAGGACGTTATTTCTACCAGCAAGGCAGATCATCCCTCTTTCTCTTTGGTTTACACACATGCAGGTATTTCACTGTTTGTCATTGCTTACTGATGAATCAGGGCAAAAGTGTGAAGAGAATTAATGGTTAAAGTTGTAATTAATTGGGACTGGGCACCCCGTTGCCAGCTCTTTTTGCAAAATTAGAGGATAAGCGGATGTATATGCCGCTAGTCCAGGTGTAAAAGTCCATTTGACAAATAGAATAAAGAATAACCACACTAATTCCTCATGAGCTAGTAAACATTGACACAAAAAGGGAATAATAACATTTTGAATAATTTAAAGGTAGCACATGAAAAATTTACTTGGAGTGGCAAGGAAATACCACATATAGGTAGTTATGGTGGACACAAATGGCATGGATTTTGGCTCAAGGATTTGGATGCACGAGAAGCATTCCCTCTCAGTACAGAGTTTAGGCTAGCAAGGTTTATGTAAGCAAACAAGAATATCAACCCGTACACCAAGTTTTATATGACAAACATATTGCAAACGTTATAAGACTTCATACCGTCTTCCTTGTTAACCAAACCCTGTTATTAGAAAATATCTAGACCTTAGAGATACCACCGATGCAAACCAAATTTTCAACAAGCTTTACGGTAGTTCTTCACTAATAGGCTTAACTCATGTGATGCACAAATTTAATCATGATCTACTTGTTAACTCAAAACAATTGACAAGCATCAAGTTATCCAAATTAGTGATCTACAAGATTAAGCAAGTTTTTCCTTATACCAATTACCACATGCAACATTTTCTGAACCAACCAAACACCAATCAATTTATTTAACAACTCTCCAAACAATATAAGTGAAGCAAGAGAGTACTTTCTAAAAGAAAGCTAATAGCTCTGACAAGAGATACATGAAAACAAGAGCTAAAAGCTGAACAGCGCTAGATATGAATACTCAACAAATATAAGTGAAGAATAGGAGTATTCTCATGAAAAAGCGGAGCGTGTCTCTCTCCCAATCAAGAATGCTAGGGTCCAGTCAAGCTTTATTGAAAATAAAAGTACTGAAAATAAAAGCACACAGACGCTCCAAGAAAAGCACATATGATGTGAAAGAATTAAAATATAGTTTCACTAGAGATGACCTGATAATTTTGCCGATGAAGAAGGGGATGCCTTGGGCATCCCCAAGCTTAGACGCTTGAGTCTTCTTGAAATATGCTGGGGAGATCCATGGGAGCCTCCCCAAGCTTAAGCTCTTCACTCTTCTCCATCCTATTATATCACTCTTCCTCTTGACCCTTGAAAACTTCCGTCACACCAAACTCAAAGCAAATCTCATTAGAGGGTTAGTGCACAATCAAAAACTCACATGTTCTATAAAGACGCAATATGACTTGTTACTTTAAACATTAGCTACTGCCACTGATGTTATGTGAAGCTCTTCCACCCAAAAAAGAATTTCACTCAACACTAGTAAAAGAGAGAATGCAAAATAAAAAGGCATAATCTGTCTAAAACAGAACAGTCCGCAAAGACGAATTTTTTAGGCACTTACGACGCTCAGATCGAAAAACTTTGAACTAACGAAAGATGCATACATATCTGAGGATCACGCACAAAATTTTCAGATTTAAATAATTTTTCTGTGATTTTACAGAAGCAAAACGGTGAACAGCAGAAATCTGTTCCTGCGCAGAAATCCAAATCTAGCATCATCTTCCTATTAGAGGCCTTACTTGGCACAACAATGCAAGAAAATAAAGATACAAAGGCATTGATACAGAAGTAAACAGCACCTTGACTCAAATAAAAAAAAATAGCAGAAAATAAAAATAATGGGTTGTCTCCCACAAGCGCTTTTCTTTAAAGCCTTTTAGCTAGGCATGATAATTTTGATGATGCTCTCATATGTATAAGAGGTGAATATGAAAGAGCATCAAGAAGCAAATATCAAACACATTTAAGTCTAACCCACTTCCTATGCAAAGGAATCTTGTAAGAAAATAAATCAATAAAGCACAAAGTGACTAGCATAGGAAGGCAAAACAAGTGCAACATCAAAACTTTCAACATAAAGAGAGGAGACTTAATATTATTGTGATGTATGAATCCATGTCTCCCTCTCTCATAATAACTTCCAGTAGCATCATTGATAAAATCCACAATATAACCATCACATGAAACATTCTTATCATGACCCATATGCATAAAGGTATCAATATTTTCCACATAAGCAAAATCCTTCTTATTAATAACAATGGGAGTAGGATCATCATAAAGAACTCGAACATGATAGACAAGTTGTATATTAGAGGGATGGTTTTGAGAAATCCCTCCATAATTATGACAAGTTTCATGAGGATGATTGTAATTATAACCTATGTCATAGTTATCTTTATAATAATTATCAAAGACTGGAGGCATAGTATCATCATAAACAATAGAATAGTTATCTTCCAAAGTGTGTTCATTTGTAAACATATCATCATCATTTTTACTAGAAGGAGGTCTCAACTATATAATCATCAGTAGCAAAAGGATTTTCAAAAACATCACCAGGAGGAGAGGTTTCAAAAATATAATTATTACTAGCAAAAGGATTTTCAAACACCTCATCCCCAAGCTTAATGCTTCCTATATCATCATTGGAAGGAACATGGATAGTACTAATAGTATAGCAATTATTAACATCATCATTTTCAGAATTGGTACCCAAAAGATTTTCAATATCAAAAGTAGTGTGCTTTTCCCAATCATGATCACTACTATAAGTAACAGGCATAGGATCATCATCGAATTCAGACTCATCAGCAACAACTATAATAGGAGCAACATGCTTAGGGGAAGATACCGTTTCCTCTCTCCTTTTACTCCTCCTCTTCTTCTTCTTCTTTCCCTCTTTAGGAGGGAGAGGCTTGAAAGGAGGCTTCACCACATACCCTGGTTTATTGTTAGAAACAATAGAAGAAGCTTGGGAGGATTCCTCTCTTTCATTAATAAGAACAAAACACATATTAGTCCTTCATATTTTGGTAAAGTCCCATCTTTTATAATATTTTGTATGTAAGTATTTGCGTGGCAATTATCAACACAATAAGATGACATCCATGCAACGCTTTCATATCAAAAGCACTCATATCTAACAAAGAAGTTTTTCTTGATAACTCTTCACACCCCAAAAATAATGTAAGTTCATCATGCTGATTAGGAGTGGTCATGTCATCACAATACAAACTCGCAGTACTCATTGGATTCGAAATACTATTATCATAGCCTGAGCATTGAATTGAAATGTCCCCTTTATAGCAAAGTTCACAAATAAAAGGATAGAGGGCACAAACTTTTTACCAAGATCATTAGAGCCCTGCCACGTTCTAGTTTTTTCATTCCTATGATGGATACAATATTCTTCTTCGATTTGATTCTTTTCACAAGGTCTAAGTGCTCCACAAAAATTAACATGCTTATAAGAAATAGTATTTTCAGAAGTTTGAGCATGTTTTTGCAATCATTAGTAACAATTTCATTTTCCATGCAAGTGTCTTTGAAAGGTTCATGATACAGTCCCAATTTTCTTTAGGAATATTAATATGAGAAGCAAAGGTTCTACAACAATCAACAATAATTTGAGATCAAGACCATATTTAGCACTAAGCTCATGAAACTAGCAGTTTCAGCGAAAGACTTAATGCAATCATACTCATAGTTTATACCTGATTCTTTACCTTTGTCGTTCTCCCAATCTTCAGTATTGCCTTGAATTGTTTCAAGAAGATCCCATTTAGCTTCAACCTTCTTACTTGTGAAAGAACCCTCTGAACAGGCATCTAGATAATCCTTGTAATGACCTGAAAGCCTTGCATAAAAATTAGTAACAATTATTTCCTCAGGAAGCCCATGGTTAGGACATTTGAGTATTAATGTTTTCAGTCTTTCCCAAGCTTGAGCAATGCTTTCTCCATCACGAGGACAAAAATTATAAATGTAATTCCTATCTAAATGCATTTCATAAGGAGGATAAAATTTAGAGTCAAAGAGAAATTCAAGCTCCTTCCACTCCGAATGATGAGGATCATCCAGTAGATCATACCACTCCCTAGCTTTGTCCTTAAGTGACAATGGAAATAATTTCTTCATGGCATTTTCCTTGATAAACCTGCAACCTTAAACAACTCACAAAGTTCTGTAAGTTTCAACAAGTGATCACGTGGATGGACTGTTCCATCCCCTGCATAACGTTCATCCATAACCTTTTCAACAATTTCCATGGGTATTTCAAATGGAATACTTTCAGTAGATGGATTTAGAATATCACAAGCATCATTAGAATTATCACGTATGGGAGACAAAGTATTATCAAAGCAAATTTTCTCCTCCAAAGCTGGGGAACTAAAAAGATCATTTTCAAAACTAGCTTCCCCAAGCTTAGACTTTTCCATAGCATTAGCAATAATGGTGTTCAAAGAATTCATGCTAATAACATTGCTATCACTATTATGCAAACAAACTTCCATAGGTTTTTTAATTTTCTCTTCAAAAGCATCATGTCCTAATTCAATATAAAGTTCATAAAGATCTCTAATTTTTTTGTTGTTTTCCATTAAGCCTAACTAGTAAAATAAAAACAAGAAACAAAAAGATATAATTGCAGAATCTAAAGGAAATACCTTCGAGCACTCACACGTCAGCAACAGTGCTAGAAAATAGCTAAGTAGCTGGAGGATGTGAGTACCTTTTACCTTACCTCCCCGGCAACGGCGCCAGAAAATAGCTTGATGTCTACGCACGCTTCTATTCTTGTAGACAGTGTTGGGCCTCCAAGTGCAGAGGTTTGTAGAACAGCAGCAAGTTTCCCTTAAGTGAATCACCCAAGGTTTATCGAACTCAGGGAGGTAGAGGTCAAAGATATCCCTCTCAAGCAACCCTGCAATTAAGATACAAGAAGTCTCTTGTGTCCCCAACACACCCAATACACTTGTCAGGTGTATAGGTGCACTAGTTCGGCGAAGAGATATTAAAATACAAGTAATATGGATGATTATAAGTGGTAATTGCAATCTGAAATAAAAATGGCAGCAAGCAAACATGTAGCAGAACTGGTTGTAAACGGTGTTTCAATGCTTAGAAACAAGGCCTAGGGATCATACTTTCACTAGTGGACACTCTCAACAATAATAATATAATTGAATACATAGATATTTCCTCTTCACTATGCTACTCTGAATTATTCTCTCGTTGGATAACGAACACCAATCCACCGTAGGGCTATAAACCACACCTTAAAGTCGCATTCCACATCTAGGGAACCCCACACTGTCAACTTGAGCGCCCTAAATAGTACTAGACAAACACCGCAATTTCATAGAGACATCCAACGCAAATAATAACTCATGATAAGTATTCCTGTTATCTTTAGCCTAAGAGCCACACACGGGCGCACACTGTCAACTTCGCACCGTGGGACAAAGGTGACTCCGGAGATTACATTAATAAAACCACTTGAGTAGCATATAAGATAATGAAGAGTAACATCTATGGATTCAACTAGATTACAAAGCTCATGATCACATAAAGATCACACCATGGGAGAGAGAGATAAACCACATAGCTACCGGTAGAGCCCTCAGCCCCGAGGGAGAACTACTCCCTCCTCATCATGGGAGGCAGCAACGGCGATGATGGAGGCGGTGGCGTCGATGGAGATGGCTCCGGGGCAATTCCCCGTCCCGGCAAGGTGCCGAAACAGAGACTTCTGTCCCCCGAATTAGGGTTTTTGGTGGCGGCGGAGCTCTGGAACTTTTCTGGAGAAATCGTCGATCCTTCTGTGAGTTTTAGGTCAGGGGCAATATATAGTCCAAAGGGCGTCGCGAGGCAGTGCACGAGGAGGCGACATCACCCCTGGGCACCGGTGGGCCCTTGGCCACGCCGAGCCCACGTGTGGAGCCCTCGTGGCTCCACTTCGTCTCTCCTTCGGACTCCAGGTGTCTTCTGATAAAATAGGGGCCTCCGTAAATTTTCGTCCAATTCCGAGAATATTTCCAGACTAGCTTTTCTGGAATACAAAAACAGCAGAAAACAGGAACTGGCACTGTGGCATTTTGTTAATAGGTTAGTCCCAGAAAATGTATAAAAATGATATAAAGTGTATATAAAACATGTAGCAATTGATATAAAACATGCATGGAACATCAAAAATTATAGATACGTTTGAGACGTATCAGTGAGCTGTTGGATCAGCAGTATCACGACCACTTCATGAGCCACATGACCCGGTTGGTGTTACCAACCGGGACTAAAGAAGCACACGTACCCTATATATAGCCCCCTCCCGGACATGTTCAGCACTCAGTGTCTACTCATTGTAGTTCATTTTGGCAGTACACGGGTAGCAGAGAGCAAGATTTCTGAGAGGCAGGAGTTCCTAGAGCGAAGGCTGAAGGTGAACCCTCCCCTCGGTCGGATCCAAGCAGCGGCAAGGATCTCTGATGATTAGCAACATCCCCAACACTTGTTCGGACGGTTGCAGATCATCAGAGACGTCTTGCCGCTGTTTGGATCGAAGGCCGATTTGCCGTCTCACGACCACGCGATGATTTGCCGATGTGCCGGTCAGAGTGGCCACTGGAGAAGGTAGGCAATTTCGATCCGACGTGGTTCTGAAAGGGGCATGGTTAATTTAGGTTGGGCTGTATGACGGGGAAACCGTGTGTTTTGTTCCAATTTTTTCGAGCGCTTGTGTACCGTTGGAGTTTTTAGAGCCAAAAATCAGTGTTTAGAGTTTTCTTCTGAGTTTTCATAACACAGTTACATAAAAGGTTTAATACATTATTACACATCACCAACAACACCCCCCTATCTATTGTTGGGGTATAAATTTTTTTTTCTTCGCGTATGTCTACCCTTTCTTCTGATTGCGCCGTAACCATGGAGAATCTTCATCATTTAACGGGATGCTTGGGTCAGCTTTCACTTTGAAGGGCGGAATTTCATGAAACTTATTGTAATCTTCTGACATGTCTGTCTTCTCCTCCGCTCCCACGATGTTTCTTTTCCCTGAAAGAACTATGTGGCGCTTTGGCTCATCGTATGATGTATCAGCTTGCTTATCTTTTCTTTTTTTCGGTCTGGAAGACATGTCCTTCACATAGAAAACCTGAGCCACATCATTGGCTAGGACGAATGGCTCGGTGTGGTACCCAAGATTTTTGAGATCCACTGTAGTCATTCCGTACTGCGGGTCTATCTCTACCCCGCCTGACAGGTTGACCCATTTGCACTGAAACAAAGGGATCTTAAAATAAGGTCCATAGTCAAGTTCCCATATCTGCTGTATGCAACCATAATATGTGTCCTTTGTCCCATTGTCGTTTGTTGCATCAAAGCGGACACCACTGTTTTGGTTAGTGCTCTTTTTGTCTTGGTTGTCCGTGTAAAATGTATTCCCATTTATCTCGTACCCTTGGAAAGTCAATATAGTCGAAGATGGTGACTTGGCCAACAAGTATAGCTCTTCTCCAACAGTGGTGCTATTAATGAGATGTGTACGCAACCAACTGCCGAAAGTGTCTTCGTGTTTTCCTTTAATCCAGAAGTCGGTCTGCTCCGGGTATTTGGAGCGTAAAATATCCATGTGTTCCACGATATACGGAGCCACCAATCTGGAATTTTGTAGAACTCTGTAGTGTGCTCGAGTGAAAGAATGCCCGTCCATACTTATTGTTGCTTTCTTTCCTAGCGTGCCTTTTCCACGGAGTCTCCCCTCATGGCGCGATTGAGGAACACCGATCGGGTTAAGATCAGGAATAAAGTCAATACAAAACTCAATGACCTCCTCTGTTCCATAGCCCTTGGACATGCTTCCTTCTGGCCTAGCACGGTTACGGACGTATTTCTTTAAGACTCCCATGAACCTCTGAAAGGGGAACATGTTGTGTAGAAATACAGGACCGAGAAGAAGGATGGTGGAAACACCAACTCGAAGCTGACAAGACATTGGACCACATCCTTCTGTAAACTTGGTAGAGTTGCTGGATCGATTACCTTCTGAGAAATTGCATTGAGGAATGCACATAGCTTCACAATGGGTACTCGAACGTTTTCCGGTAGAAGCCCCCTCAATGCAACCGGAAGTAATTGTGTCATAATCTCGTGGCAGTCATGAGACTTTAGGTTTTGGAACTTTTTCTCTGCCATGTTTATTATTCCCTTTATATTCGACGAGTAGCCAGACGGGACCTTGATACTGCTCAGGATTTGAAAAAAGATCTCCTTCTCTTCTTTGGTAAGAGCGTAGCTGGCAGTGCCTTGATACTTCTCTGGATTCACGTTGTCTCCTTCGTGTATACGTTGCTGGTCCTGCCGTGCATCCGCTGTATCTTTCGTCTTCCCATACACGCCTAAGAAGTTTAGCAGGTTCACGCAAAGATTTTTCGTCACGTGCATCACGTCGATTGCAGAGCGAACCTCTAGCAATTTCCAATAGGGTAGGTCTCAAAATATAGATTTCTTCTTCCACATGGGTACGCGTTTGTCAGCGTCATTCGGAACAGATTGTCCGCCAGGACCCTTTCCAAAGATTACTTTTAAATCCTTGACCATGTCATATATAACATCACCAGTAGGGAGGGTAGGCTTCGTCCGGTGATCTGCCTCACCTTTGAAATGCTTGCCTTTCTTTCTTACGGGATGCTGTCTTGTAAGAAATCGACGATGCCCCAGGTACACATTCTTGTTACCTAAATATATAATGTCAGTCTGACCTAAGCAGTGCGTGCATGCATTGTATCCCTTGTTTGACTGTCCTGAAATGTTACTAAGAGCAGGCCAATCATTGATGGTTACAAACGGCAACGCTCGTAGTTCAAATTCCTCCTGTTTGTACTCATCCCACACACGTACACCTTCTTCACGCCACAACTGTAAAAGTTCGTCAACTAATGGCCTTAGATACACATCAATGTCGTTGCCAGGTTGCTTCGGGCCTTGGATAAGCACTGGCATCATAATAAACTTTTGCTTCATGCACAACCAAGGAGGAAGGTTATAGATACATAGAGTCACGAGCCAGGTGCTATGACTGCTGCTCTGCTCACCAAACGGATTCAAGCCATCTGTACTTAGACCAAATCTTAAGTTCCTTGCGTCAGCTGCAAAATCTTTGAACTCACTGTCGATGTTTCTCCACTGCGACCCATCAGCGGGGTGTCTCAGCATCTCGTCTTTCTTACGGTCTTCTTTGTGCCATCGCAACAACTTGGCATGCTCTTTGTTTCGGAACAAACGTTTCAACCGTGGTATTATAGGAGCATACCACATCACCTTGGCAGGAACCCTCTTCCTGGGGCTCGGCTCGACCTCAATATCACCTGGGTCATCTCGCCTGATCTTATACCGCAATGCACCGCATATCGGGCATGCATTCAAATTCTCGTGCTCACCGCGGTAGAGGATGCAGTTATTGATGCATGCATGTATCTTCTGCACCTCTAATCCTAGAGGGCAGACAATCTTCTTTGCTTCGTATGTACTATGGGGCAATACGTTATCTCTTGGAAGCATCCTCTTTAATATTTTCAGCAAGTTTTCAAATCCCTTGTCAGATAGTCCATTATGTGCCTTCCATTGCAGCAATTCCAGGGTGGTACCCAGCTTTTTCTGGCCATCTTCACAATTTGGGTACAACAATTTTTTGTGACCCTCTAACATGCGCTCTAACTTCGACCACTCGTTCTCACTTCCGCAGTTTATCTGTTCATCAATAATGACCCGACGAAGATCATCATCGGACTGATCATCAACAATGATCTCATGTTTAGGTTCGTCTTCCTCCATTGTAGTACCACCGTGTGCAAAGAACACAGGATAGTTGTCATCATCCTCTTCTTCATTGTCTTCCATTATAACCCCTCTTTCTCCGTGCTTGGTCCAACAAAAATAATTGGGCATGAAGCCTGCTCGCAACAGGTGGGTGTGGAGGATTCTTGAGGAAGGGTAATTCCTCTTATTCTTACAGTCATCGCATGGACAAAATATAAAACCATTTTGCTTGTTTAACTCAGCCACATGGAGAAAATTATGCATGCCATCAATGAACTCGGGACAGCGTCGGTCACCGTACATCCATTCCCGGCTCATCTGCATTATACAAATATATCAAATAGAGATATGTGACAAAATTCATTAATACAACAGTTCACCACATTTAAACAAAAGTAGAGTAGCGACCAAATCTAATACATAGTTCTCATAAACATTCATTAATTGAAACTATGACACAATATATAACAAACAATTATACAAATAAGAAAATTATACAAGTAATAATTGTGCATCTACATCATACAAACTAAGATTTTTTTAAATAAAAGATAAAAACAAAAGGCTCACCGAGGTGGTGTCGGTGACGGGGCGACGCGGGCGATCGACGGCGGTGAGAAAGGGGACGGGACGACACTATAAAAAACCACAAATCATACTTTAATTTGAGCTCAAAATGCATATAAAACAAATGAAATCCCTAACTTACGCATTTCATCAAACACCTAGCTAGCACTACAAAAATCAAATGAGCTAAACTAGTAAGAAAATGAGCTAAACTTGAAATGCCGGAAGAGAGGATGAAGTTGCTAACCCTTATATAGGTAGGTGCCACCAATCTTGACAAATGTTAGAGAAAAATGTGATGAACTCAAGATTGAGAGAGGAAAGAGAGAGCAAAAAATGGAGGTGAGCTCGAGCAGCAAAAATGGAGCTGGCTCGGGGGGTGGAATAAATATGTAGGGAAATCTTTAGCACCGGTTCATAACACAAACCGGTACTAAAGATGAGTACCGGTTTGTGTTACAAACCGGTGCTAAAGGGTCTGGCCGTGGGGCCCCCCACTGCAGCTGCCTGGCCCAACCCTTTTGCACCGGTTGGTAATACCAACCGGTGCAAAAGGTACGCACAAACCGGTGCAAAAGCCTGCCGGCCGCCTCGCCCTCTGGAACCGGTGCTAAAGGGTCCTTTAGTACCGGTTCCTGTCAAACCGGTGCAAATGGGGCTGCACCGAAGCCCTTGTTTCTACTAATGGCGGTGGTCGCCGTGGCATTGCTCATCGTCGCCATCGCCGTCCTGGCATCCGGCGGCGGTGCCAAGGAGCTGGCGACGTCGAGGCCGGCACTTTGGGGCGCGCCGCGGTGCACGCCGCCGACGTCGAGAGCGCCCTCGGCGACATCACGCTCATGACGTACGGGCAGGCGGCAACCGGGAAGGTGAAGCAGGAGGAGCGGTGCGCCATGTGCCTGTCGGAGTACGGCGAGTCCGGCGAGCTCGTGCGGGTGGTGCCGGCGTGCGGGCACTTCTTCCACGCGAGGTGCGATGTCGACAGGTGGCTCCGGAAGCGCCGGACGTGCCCGCTCTGCCGCGGTGGGCTCTGGCCACCGCCGCTGCCAGCGATGCCACGGCCAGAATGCCCGTCGATGCCACCACGCGCGCAGGCCATCTCAGTAGTTTAGCCTGCGTTTTCCCTTTTTATTCCGCGTAGGAGTAGTTCAGTATGCATGAGTTCTCTTTCAATGTCTACTTGATGCATGTTATGATTTCCAGTACAGACACTGCATAGGGATGCGAAAACGGGACCCAATTGTTCTGCTTATTCTCCAATTCTTTACATGCCTCGTACAGCATTTTAGACAAAATTTATGTACTAGACATGTACAAAATGGAGAATAAGTGGGATAACTGGGTCCCGTTTTCGATCCTTTAACACCGCACCTAGCTACAGGCCGCTCGATTTACAGTTGTAAATCCTCATGAAAAATGCAAGTTGAAATGGTGCAAAAAATACTTATTATGTCTTTTGTTGCTCCCGAGAAAATATTATTATTTCACGTTGGTTCGCGGAAAGTCTTATTTGCTCCCAAGCTCCAGTGCTCCCTCCAGTTAATTTTTTTGAAAGTTATATTTGTGAGTTTCAAAAATTCTGGAAAAATTCACGGGTGTAGGTAATGGTGTATCCCATAAACGTGTAAAATTTCAATTTGAAATAATTTATATTATGGGCTATACAAAAATAACAAAATCTGGTAAAACTTAGAGATTTGAAAATAGGCATATTTAGATCCACAATTTGTCATTTTTGTATAGCTCAAATACAGTGTATTTGGAGTTAATATTTTAGACGTTCGTGTAATATACTATTGGCTACCCCTGGAGTTTTTTTCAGAATTTTTTGAAACTTATAAATATGATTTTCAAAAAAATTAAATTGAAGGGTTCACTGGAGCCCGGGAGCAAAAAGTCTCTACTGGTTGGTCCGAGACAAATTCTGAGGCATTGCGAGAGACAGCTGATGTGATTGACACAGCAGAGCGTCGATTTTTAGGAAAACTATGATGCCGACAGGGAGTCCAAACCATGTTTACTTTGTGTAAAAAAAGACCACGAAAACATGACCAAACAACTTTGGACGGGGTAGAAATGGCCTTCCACAGCGGAGTACAACTTCGATGACTTCAAGGCATATTTGATTAAAGGATTTCAAAGGATTTTAATCCTTTAAAATGGTTTCCATGTGGGTTATTTGATTTGTGATTTGCAGGTTGCTAGAATTTATTCCTGGATTCTGCACCAGATTTCATTATGAACCCACTACAGGAATGGCGAACTGTGCCGACGGCCAGAACCTGTGCCGACGGCTATTTATCGGGGCCGTCGGCACAGGGGCGTACGAGGATCAGCCGCCCACAAGGCCGTCGGCAAAGAAACGGCCGTCGGCACAGATATTCTATCCCGACGGCACCCATCGGGACACAAGAAGCCGTCGGCACAGAGGTTAAGGTGACGTCGACGGCAATCTGTGCCGACAAGCCGTCGGCACAGGTCTCTACCATTTTTTAACATTTTTACCCTAATCTTCTTTTTTATGTATCTATTTATTACTCTCAATTAAGTTTAATATGTTTTATTCATATTCTATGTACATAGCTTCGCCGAATAGCGGTTTCCACCCACATAAAATAACGTCGCGAATAATTGTCTATACTGGAGCGTCGGAACCCCACCAAAACCTAGGTTGTTCCATACCATATGTATACAAGTGTGTTTTGTGTTTTAAATATCCAACAAGGCCGTGTGTTGCGTTTCGATAACAGGGTCGACACCTCGGTGCCGCATGCATGGGCTAGCATGTATCATAACATACCTTTTGGCTAACCTTACACAAGCAACAAAACAAATTCATTTTGCTACCCCCTTTCGACAACTTTTCACATTGATATTAAACAAACCCTGCAAATTACATTGACAACATAAATTACACAGAGAAGAAAATATCGGTAGTAGCGAGAACACAACATAAATTCATCTACCATCGACGCAGCCTCCCGCATCACTCCTGCCTTTCGACGACGCAACACCCTTGCCCTTCGACGACGCAGCATCCTTGTCCTTCGACTACCTAAATTAACCATGCCCCTTTCAGAACCACGTCGGATCGAAGTTGCCTACCTTCTCCAGTGGCCACTCTGACCGGCAAATCGGCAAATCATCGCGTGGTCGTGAGACGGCTAATCGGCCTTCGATCCACGGAGCGGCAAGACGTCTCTGATGATTTGCAACCGTCGAAACAAGTGTTGGGTATGTTGCTAATCATCAGAGATTCTTGCCGCTGCTTGGATCAGACCGAGGGGAGGGTTCCCGGAACTGAAGGATTTCTAGATAGAACAAAACACACGGTTTCCCCGTCATACAGCCCAACGGTGGCTCGTGAATGCCTGCATATCAAATGCACCGTTGGGCTGTATGACGGGAATCCGAATGATTTGCATTCGGTCGATGAACTGAAGGATTATGTAGATATATAGAACAGAACACACGGTTTCCCCTGCATACAGCCCAACGGTGGCTCGTGAGTGCCTGCATATCAAATGCACCGTTGGACGTATGCAGGGAATTCGAATGATTTGTATTCGGTCGATGAACTCTAGATAGAAATCTTGCTCTCTGCTACCCGTGTACTGCCAATGATGGATGTGAAGTGTACTCCTGCCTCTCTTATAGACCCGCCTCTCCGAGTGACTCCCTCCAGCTAGCCAATCAGGAACAAGCACACGGATTGTGTGTTTCCTTCGAGAGCTTGGGAGCCGTTGGATCAAGCGGTGTGTTTCTTTCGAGCGCTTGTGAGCCCTTGGATCAGGAAGAAGCACACGGATCGTGTGTTTCCTTCATGGGCTTGTAAGCCGTTGGATCAGCGGTGTGTTTCTTTCGAGCGCTTGTGAGCCGTTGGATCAAGAAGAAGCACACGGATCGTGTGTTTCGTTCCAGCGCTTGTGAGCCGTTGGATCAGCGGTGTGTTTCTTTCGACCGCTTGTGAGCCCTTGGATCAGGAAGAAGCACACGGATCGTGTGTTTCCTTCGTGCGCTTGTGAGCCGTTGGATCAGCGGTGTATTTCTTTCGAGCGCTTGTGAGCCCTTGGATCAGGAAGAAGCACACGGATCGTTCCCGCCACCGTTTCCCGCCAAATGCCGCCACCGGTAGTTCTATAAAACCCCGTCGAAGGTAGGCATGGTACTCACTTGAGCGCAAGCATGGTGTGTATTGGTCCTTGCGAGAAGTGTGTGTCCGAGTTTCACATTACCGCATCCGAGCATCTCGCCAGGCTTTCGAGCAATTTGAAGGTAGATGGTAGGGTAGTTCAAATTGAAGAAATTTTGCACACTGAGAGTCATCTCGCTTTGCTCGGGGCAAAGCTATGCCGCGATGGGTTTCCGTATAGGACCCCACTTCAAATTCGTGCAGAAATGCTCAGGCTTGCAGATAAGTTTGACAGGAAAGTTACGAATAGTCTGTTCTACCGAACTCAAGCTGACCGTGATTCGTACGGTCGTTCCTGTCTCTGGGTAGTTGACAGCGATGATGACGACGATTTCATGCCATCGTCAATGGAAAGGAGGGTTGAAGCACTGAGCAAGAAGGCTGAAGCTTCGTCCAAGGGCAAAGGCAAGAAGGCAGAATCTTCGTCAAAGGGCAAAGGCAAGAAGGCAAGAAGGCACTGAGTAATTTGAAGTTGTACCTTAATTTGTTCTATCCAGTATTTAGAACTAGTGAAGTTGTAACGTAGATCTCTAGTTGTATGTTTTCGGCAAGGCCGCAACCGAAAGTTGTATACAAGTGTGTTGTATGTTTTTGGGCGAACCGGATGGAATCTTGTGTCGATTTGGGGTAGACTTTGGTTTCTGATGTTCCTATGGCCTAACCTAACACAACCAAGCAAAAAAGTCCACTGGGCTACCCCCTTTCGACGCACGTCTATGGGGGTAGACGAAAACGTTAGGGTTTTTCCTGCGGATTCAGGGTTTCGCCGAAGCGGGGCCCCGGAGCGTCGGAACCCCAACCAAAACCTAGGTTGTGCCATACCATATGTATACAAGTGTGTTGTGTGTCGTAAATGTGCAATATCCTACTCCGGGGTGTGACCGGCTTCACCGACTTCACTTTCTCTCTAGTGAGTTTCGGCACTTAGAGGTGAAAACTCCCACTTCGGACGAAACGGTGGCAATCTTGTAAAAACTTGTGATAAAATTTGGTTTCCCATGTGCCTATGGCCTAACCTAACACCTCTGATGATCTACAACCGTCCGGCAAGACATCTCTGATGATCTACAACCGTCCGGCAACACATCTCTGATGATCTGCAACCGTTTGGAACGGTCGCAGGTCATCAGAGACGTATTGCCGCTGGTTGCCCAAAGATGCCTCTCCGAGTGACGCTGGAATGTTTTGTGTGAGTGAGTGAGTGAGTGACGCTGGAATTCTGGGAGGGGGGCTATATATAGGGTACGTGTGTTGGGAATGTTGCTAATCATCAGAGATCCTTGCCGCTGCTTGGATCTACACACCGCTGATCCAACGGCTCACAAGCGCTCGAAGGAAACACACGATCCGTGTGCTTCT
Source organism: Poa pratensis (assembly GCA_947311845.1). Classification (NCBI taxonomy): domain Eukaryota; kingdom Viridiplantae; phylum Streptophyta; class Magnoliopsida; order Poales; family Poaceae; genus Poa; species Poa pratensis. Next base: position 72,581,524 of record CAMZMU010000020.1, read on the forward strand.
TCATGATTGGGCATACTACAGCTCACAAGCCCTGAAAAGAAACACACACCGCTGATCCAACGGCTCACAAGCGCTCGAAAGAAACACACCGCTGATCCAACGGCTCACAAGCGCTCGAAGGAAACACACGATCCGTGTGCTTCTTCCTGATTGGGCATACTACAACTCACAAGCCCTGAAAAGAAACACACACCGCTGATCCAATGGCTCACAAGCGCTCGAAAGAAACACACCGCTGATCCAACGGCTCACAAGCGCTCGAAAGAAACACACGATCCGTGTGCTTCTTCCTTATTGGTGGGATTCTCACTATATATATGTAGTCATGCATGGCCTCCATTGGCATAGCACTTCTAAACTCATATCTGCAACCTCATCACTCTCCCATGCCTTCCACCGTACCCACTCTAACCTACTCGGAGGCGGAGGCGCTTTGCGCCTCGAACTACCCCTGCCCACCCGGCTACAACGTCCCCGCCGGCTGGAGGCTGAGCACCGGAGGCGTGCCGGTCCCTCCTGTCCCTCAAGGTTTGGCGCGCCGGGCGGCCATCACGAACCACTACTACCTCGAGCTCACTCCGGAGCAGCGGATGGATTCCCGCTGGCAGCCAGACTATCGCCCAACTTGGGACGCCTTCTTCATCGAAAGGCGTGAGAAGGCGCTCGCCAGGTACGAGGAGGACCGCCCGCATCCTTCGAACTTCAACGAGGCCGGCCGTCGGCTGTGGTGGGCCGGCCGGACTCTCAAGAGGGTCATGGACTACATCATGGCTGGCGATAACCCCCGCCTGCGCTACCCTCAATTACAGTCCAGGCGACAACCCCCGTCAACGACTACATCACGGCCGTCCGACGACAGCGACGACGACGACGGCGACTACGACGACTACACCCACGAGTATTATAGGCCTAGGCAAGAGTATGACTAACCTGAGCCACATCATTGGTTAGGACAAAATGGTTTGTTGTCATTCGTCTATGTACCCAAGTTTGTTGTCATTCGTCTATGTACCCAAAGTTTGTTATCATTCGTCTATGTACCCTAGTTTTTGTTGTCATTCGTATATGTACCCAAGTTTGTTGATTTGGGGTAGACTTTGGTTTCTCACCTTCCCATGGCCTAACCTAACACATCCAAGCAAAAAAGTCCACTGGCCTACCCCTTTCGATGCACGTTTATGGGGGTTGACGAAGCGGGGTCCCGGAGCGTCGGAACCACACCCAAACCTAGGTTGTGCCATACCATGTGTATACAAGTGTGTTGTGAGTTTTAAATTTCCAATATCCTACTCCGGGGTGTGACCGGGTTCACTGGCATCACTTTCTCTCTAGTGAGTTCCTGCACTTAGAGGTGAAAACTCCCCTTTCGGGCGAACCGGAAGGAATCTTGTGTTGATTTGGGGTAGACTTTGGTTTCTCACCTTCCCATGGCCTAACCTAACACATCCAAGCAAAAAATTCCACTGGCCTACCCCCTTTCGACGGAGTGGACGACCTACCACCTTGCGTTACGCTGCGGACGAGGGTGCACGAGTAGGACGAGGTGGAGGACGAGGTGGACGGCAAGGTGGAGGATGAGGTGGAGGGCGAGGTGGAGGACGAGGTGGAGGAGACGTGGAGCACCCACCCTCCGCTTCTGGCGACGTGGATTCCGAGTTGCCCTCCGCTTCAGGCGACGTGGCTTCCCAGAACCAGCTGGAGCTGGAGCTGGAGGTGGAGGTGGAGGACGAGGTGGAGGTGGAGGACGAGGTGGAGGCGGCGCCGAAGCGGAAGAAGAGTCGTGGCGACGTAGGAGTCCCCGAGGAAAAATACTGGCCTAAGACCGAGGAGGTGAAAACCCTCATTGAGCCTCATGGCGTTGAGTAAGTGTACTAGTTTTGTAATTGTGAACATGAAATTTCATTTTGGTCATAACAATTTGGCATATGTACTAATGTTTACTTATTGTGCAGTTCATGGACATGGACAGGCCCTAAGATTCCACGCACTCCTGGGAGCTTGCTTGGAGCTCTGATTAGGAAATATTGGCCAGGCTTGTACACTACAGGGCCCGACGCCGAGCTGAAGTTAGCCACGAAATGGGCGGACTATGAGGCTGCACCGTCCCCACTGTTCGAGACAACTGCTCACGCCGTGATCACCACTTTTTGGGTAACACATATTTTTCGAATTCCGTTCATAGTTAATGACCCCACCGTGATAACTCATGACTCACAATTTTTTTATGCATGGTTGAAGCGGTTTTATCGTGTGCTGGACCAGCAAGCTGCGGATAGCACTTTGCATGCTCATTGTGTGAGGTTGACACGGCAGCAATTCTACAACCAAAAGTTTACATCCGCCAATGACTTTACGTATGAGAAGACGGGCAAGAGGGCCAAGAAGGCGGATAATGCCAAGAATGCAGCGGAGATGACAAAGGAGGAGTACATTTCGGTAAGTAAATTGTCAATGGAATTCTATATTGCTGCTAAGTTGCCATTGCATTTAGCTCTTCTTGAATTGCATTTTCAGGTTATGCCCGACTGGGCGGACGGCAAAGAAGACGCATGGGATGCGTTAGTTAGGAGGTGGGTTGGGGAAGACGCGGATTTCGGCGCCGTGAGCCAGCGGAACAAGGCAAACCGAGGCTCCGAGGGAACACACAGTGCGGGAAACCGCAACCACTTCCTCTTTAAGGATAAGATGGTATATATATACATGGAACGACGTGCATTTATTTTTACCGCATGTTTCTACTTGGTATGAATAACATTTCTTTTCGTGATGCAGGACGCCGAAACTGGGACGGTAAGCTCCCACATCGGTGCGTGGAAGAAGATGAGGGAAAAGAAGCCCGATCCATCGAAGCCTCAGCCACAGGTTCCTGAGTACTACGGCAGAACCGAGGAGGCCGTGGACAGCTACTGCACGACGTTCCAGGGTTTTCACCCGGAGGTGGATGACCCCTTGAGCGAGGAGGTCGACGAGAGGTCGGTATATATATATATATACATGGAACAAAGTGCATTTATTTTCACTGCATGTTTCTACTTGGTATGAATAACAATTCTTTTCGCGATGCAGGATGGTGGTCCTCTCGGGGCACGGAAGGCCGCATGGCCGTAATCGCACTCTTAATAAGGTGGTTAGGCCTGCCATGACCTTCACGCAGGCAAAAGCTACTCTCCCTGACAACAGCCCACTGATCCCGCCTCGTCCACAGCCTCGTCGATCCACTCCCATCGATGTAAGTTTTTTTGCATCCTCTTTCCGACATTCGTTCTTGCATGGCTAAGTTGACGAGATTCATTCTTTTCAAAATTGTAGCCCGATTTTGAGGAAGCCTACGCTGCCGCTCATGCGGAGTATGAGGTGGCCTTTGCCAAGTGGGAGGAGATGAATAAGCCTTGGACCGAGTATCAAAAGTTGTTCCGAGCTGTAAGTTTTAACCTTTACTTTTGTCAAATATGACAAGTCCCACTTCCCTAGTTTGAACCTTTATTTTTGCAACACCTGACATCTAAACTATCTTGCAGTCGGTGCTGAACTTTTTCACCACTGGAGTGCGGGTAGCCCCTCCTATGGACGAGCCTCCGGAGCCAGGTACAACTCCACGGATGCCATCGAGGGACGTGTTCGCTCTCTCCTACTACAGAAGAACCCCGGTAAGTTTGATCCCAAACCACTGGTTACTGCTTTCCTTTGCCTCGCAGTTGCTAACTCTTGCTCAAACATGTAGGAAACGGGATGCTCGTCGGAGGACCCACACATTGATCCTTCTGCTTCTCCTAGTTCCTCGACGGGTTCGCCTCGCATCACACCGGTACATCGCGGTGGTCCTTCTCCCGGTGCTTCAGCTTCTCCTGGTGCTTCTCCTACTTCCGGTGCTTCTGCTGCGGCGATCCGACGCTCACCTATTATCAGCCGGGGAGATATGGGGTTCACCCCGTCGCCGTCGCCGCAATAGATGTAGGGATTTGGGCGTCTAGACATGTATCTACTTGATGATGGTCCTATGTGTGTATATACTTGATGATATAGCATTTTGCTTGATGATATATGGAGGAGCCATTGTGTGATCTTGTTTGTTGTGAATTTGTCATTATTTTTGTTTATTTTTTCTGCAAAAAACGAGCTGTGCTGGCTAAAAAAATCTGGGCACACCTGTGCCGACTGCCGTCGGCACAGACCCCTTGAATTGACCAAATGGTCACACCTGTGCCGACGGCACAGCCGTCGGCACAGGCCCATCCCTGGAGCGCCCAGCTGCCTCCACGTGGCAACTATGTGGCCGTCGGCACAGGCCCCTCCACCTCGCCCGGCCAATGTGGGCCCACCCGTCGCTGTGCCGACAAACTAGGTGCCGACGGTGCGTCTCTGACCGTCGGCACAAGCTGTGCCGACGGTGTATAGCTGTGCCGACGGCCAGGTGGCCTGTGCCTACAGGGCCCTGTGCCGACCACCCTGTGCCGACGGTGGCCGTCGGCATAGGTGTGTGCCGACGGCATTGGGACCTTTGCCGACGGGCTGCGGCTGTCGGCACAGGTGGCCATTCCTGTAGTGACCCTCCCATCCACTCCAACCTCGAAATAATCTTGTGCCTTTTTCTTGTGTGCAATCTAAAATTATTTTCTATCATGAAGTAGTATCTATTATTTTCTCTCTTTTCCCTTTTATCCCTGTAATCTCTCCTATCGGTTGTAAGAACATGGCCACTCAAGCTACTTTCGAGTGGAATGAAACAAGCGGTGCGGTCCACCCCCATCAATCTCGAAAAAAAGTATCTCAGGTGTCTAACTGATGGGCGTGTTTGGTTCACGTAGTAAAGTAGGTGGACTCTTACCAAAGTTGGTAAACCGTTGTAAATAGAATATTTCATTTTATTGGGGGTTGTTTGACAATTTACGTGTCTCCAAGCGGCTCAAAACATAACGCTGCAAAAATGACCGAATCAACCGTTCATCATCATGCGACCATGCGCGGATCACGTGACAAAAAAGAATTTCCTGGCCAATGGAAGATCTTGCCAAAAGTTGCTGGGAGAGGGCATACAGTATATGAATTCTGGCGGGGGGACACAAAACTATCCATACAAGGCTTTTAACCTATAAATGATACAACACTACCCGGCCTATGAGCCATCCGGTTGAGGCAGCTTAGGCAGCTTATCTTAGCCGTTTATTTACCCTGGAACAGTTGTTTTCTTCGACCGTCCTTTTCACCGCGTCCGTTGGATGCGTTTGCTTTACGTTTTTCACTTCCTGCCCGCCGTGGTACGTCGATGACATGTGGGCCTATTCGGAGGGCGGCCCCAGTTGCAGCGCGCGCCCTGCGTCGCCCTTTCTTTCTGGGCTTTTTCACCTCCGGGCGAAAGGGCAAGCGACGACCCGCGCGCGTCTCTTCACACCGCGAAAGGGCAGGTGTGCTCGCTCGGGTGAAAACCCTAGCACGAGCCAATCGCGCTCGCGTCTCCCTCTCCAATCCCCTCCCTGCCTTTTCTCCTCCAGCTCGCGGCCACGTCCGCCGCCGCCGCCCCTCCCCACTCGCCAGCTGCTCCTCCTTCTCCTCCTCCAGCTCCTCGACCCAACAGCGCCCAGCAGCCGGTCGTCGCCCCCTGCAGCGGCGGCAGCAGGTCGGCCACTTCAATGCGGCGGCGCATCTGGAGGAACGGGTCGTCCTTCTCCCGGATGGGCGCCAGAGCTGGAACTGCCGGACCTCACCGGCGAGGAGCGACTGCAGCCAAGCCACGTAGGAGCTCGGGGAGGACCAGGAGAAGCCGCCGACGGCCGAGGAGCGGCTGCAGCCTGTCGGGCAGGCAACCGGCAACGCAGCCGACGGCTACAGCAAGGTGAGCACGGCGAGGACACAGTCGTCGGCGTGCTCGAGGACTCGGGGCGGCGCATCTGGCGAGAAGGAAGAGCAGGACCTCCTGGTCGTGGGTCCTTCCTGCACGACGTTCTCAGTGCAGAGGAGCGCGCGCCGCCGAGACGGTCGAGGCCGCGGTAGGAAGAGGCGGCCGGCTGGGCCGGCCTCCTCCGGCCCTATCTCTCCACCTCCATGTCGCTGCCGTTTCAAGGTACACACCCCCTCTCTTACTCTTGATTTGCCTCCTCCCCTCTCTCATCCACTCTCCATATTTTCTCCTCTTTGTTTGTGCATATGTTTTTGGATAAGGTGTTTGAGGAAAATCTAAGTAGGCTGCAGGTACAGATTAATTCATCTTCTCAGTAATTCATTTTTTCTGAATTTACTTCAGTCATCGATGACGCTCTCCCCTTCTCACTTTTGTCTGTGCAGATTTTTTCTGTGGAAGAAGCATGGATTTGTTCGACTATTTGGACTGCCGCACCACTGAGAGAAACATGAAAAGGTTATTTAAAACTTCCTTTTTTGTACTGCTAGATCTGCTTAGGAAGTTTACCTGACACTGATTATTCACCTCACAGTCCCTTCGGTTCAGTTCAACAAGATTTTTTATTTTCTGAAGGTCATGATCCAATTAGTTATTTAATTGAGTTTGTTGTCTTTGCCATTTGTTTGATCCACAAGTTAAATGAGTATGAAACGCTTGGTGGTGGCTGCCAATTGTTCCATCAAGAAATCAATTGTAGGTTCATGTATTTTCATTCAGTTTGTGCCGGCTTGTTTATGCTTGCTGATCTACAGGTTCTTTGTCCCCGTGTGTGTTATCTACAGGTCAATGACCTAAAAAAGATTCTAACTGACAACAAGTTGAACAAGACGCACAAATACGCACTGAGGGGTGTTTTGCAGAGGCTGCTGCATCTACGCACTCTGCTCGGGACATGCATGGTCATTGGCGACGACGTGCTCGCCCTTGTCGGCTCTGGTCGATACTCCTCCTTCCCCGTAGTTTTTTTGGTTTTGCTCTCAGTATTGCATTTGTCGGTATTATGTAGATCCTGCTGTATTCTTGCTCTTTCTTGCAGTGTTCATAGTGATTTCCAGGCTTCAACTCTCCCTGGACAATGAGCAGCACAAATGCAGGTCAATTGCTTGCTCTGCTTGCGTTATGATTTCTCAATTCCCATGTCTGGTTGTTATACAACAGATTCTGATTGAATATATTCGAGTAACTGAACTACTTGTTGATTTGTATTGCGATGTTTGTATTCTTGTTTCGAATATCCACCAAGTAGCAGGTCTGCTCCCTTTGAGATGATAATTGGTGTTGTTTTACCTATGATACATGGTGTCAATGACATAATCAAGATGTACTGACAAGAACCTATGCTTGAGAAATTCAATTGATGCTATATGAGGACATAGCACATCTTACAATAACTGTGCATTTTATCACTAACAATTTCTGCCATTGTGCAGGGGCTGCAGGGCTGGGATGCAGATATCCAATTCCGTAGATGGATAAGGTCTGCTCTTTTGTCATAAGCTTTTACGTAATGTATTCCCCATTCATTGAGTTATTGATGTCGCATATCAATAACTGCTTGGATCAGCTTTTCTTTTTAGTCGCTATATTGCCTTTTTTGGATCTTACTAAAATTGTTGCATTTTTCTTCTCTTACCCTTTAAAAAGGGTTATAATTTCAGTACACAGCCGTATCATGTTTGTGGCATACCAATTGCTGCATAGAGTGGTACTTATATAAGAAAAATGGCACAAGCTACAAATTTTGAATGCATGGTTGAAATGTATTAGTTGGATTTGAGTTGGATTTTATCAGTAGAGTAAATGGAAGATAGTTGGTCTGGTATGGTCGATGCTCTACTTTATATGGCAGCTACAAGCTTTATTTTTCTCCCCTTTCATATACATTTATGATATAGTTACCTTCGACGTATAATATTTTGTCTTTTGTCACGTAAATACCATCAGGAATAATATATGGTTATTGTATGATTGGTTAGGAAGAGAGATGCAAGGGATTTGATTTTGCACGAGGTTGGTTGTACCCATGTCATGTGTGTTTGGCTATGTCCTTTCTTCAAGCGGTTTTGGAGATTATAGTATGAAATAAAAGTTGTGAGTACCATGTGCTTGTCAGGTTTATGAGTATTTGGTTAGTTGTCATTTTCAAGATTACTCGGTTAATTGTTGTGGGGATTGAATGATATATGGAATTTTATATTTATGCTTATTGAGTGCTTGATGATCTGCTTGCAGGAAGATTTATAAATAGCAACAGAAAACAGAAAATTGGGTTTTATTTTGTGAAGCTATGTGCTGTGCATGAGCAACTTTGAGTGTTTTTGCAATTTCAGGCCTTCCGTATGTTCTGAAAGGACTAAAAAAACATCTGTAGTCTGTACCAAATTATCCCATTCTTTTCCCATTGCGTGTGTGTCATGTCTTCAGGATTGTCATTCATCTCTAAATTTTTTTCGGGTGTTCTAGGTAAGAAGAAGATGAAGTCCTACAGAAGATTGCTGATTCAGTTGATATTTATTTTGTGAAGCTATGTGTTGTGCATGAGCAACTTTGAGTGTTTTTGCAATCTTCAGGCCTTCCGTATGTTCTGAAAGGACTAAAAACATCTGTAGTCTGTACCAAATTATCCCATTCTTTTCCCCTTGCGTGTGTCATGTCGTCAGGATTGTAATTCATCTCTAATTTTTTATTTCGGGTGTTCTAGGTAAGAAGAAGATGAAGTTCTATAGAAGATTGTTGATTCAGTTGATATGTTTGAACGATGATGTTAATTCAAATAAATATGATGCTTATAAGACATATTTTTAAAATTCTCCTTTTCATGTGTGTTCTTGTATTTCCACTCAAACCTACTGATGATCCTCCGCACTTTACTTTGCAGATTGCTGGTATGGTTACTCTGCCTACAGGAACGTAAGTCTCACTAAATCACCATCCTCTGTTCTTTCCATGAAGTAGCTTTCAGTAGCTGCATATGCAAAGCAGTATAGGTTCTTAGAACATGCTGACCCGTAGTATATTAAGCTGCTATTTCTTGCTTTGTTACGGTGGCATTGAAGATGGGGTATAGTACTAGGAAGAGAATGAAGGGGAATATGTCGACGCCATTGGAACCCCAACGTTTAATTCCTTTCCACAGTGTGCACCTGACGTTTATGAAAAGTTGTTTACAACAAATTTAATTATTTGGGTGCAACAATTGTAAAGGTGACTAAATAGGAACAACTCAAATTTTCAGCCTTCAGACATGCCATTATTTTCTTCCAGTAACTTAAACCTTTCGTGGCCCCCATTATTTTTAGAAAGACATAATGCTCTTCTCTATAACAATTAGTGATATTTTAAATATATTCAGCTTTGTGCTATATTTATATTTGTTTGGGTGTCTCCAAAGAGTAGTATATTGAGCACCATGACATGGTCTTTCTGTAGTTTAGTTGATTTCAAATGCCATGGCTTAACCAGATTAGACGTTTAGCTCTTATCTTCCATAGAAGAATAAGATTACCTTGTGTTTTTTGTATGCCCATGTTTAAGCAATAAATACCTACCTATTTATTTTCCTTTATGCAAATAAATGACCGTTCTAGCAGCAGCGTAAGTAGTAGATGGTGAGCAATTTGGAGGAAGCTGAGATAAATATTTGTATCCACCAAAAAGAAAACATTTGTAGTCTATACCAAATTATCCCATTATTTTTCCCATTCGTGTGGGTCATGTCTTCGGGACACCAAAGAGGCAATCCTCAATCCACCTCTTATCTGCATAGGCTATGATAATTCCTCACATTTTGAGGTCAAGCATGCGGCAAGCCTACTTTTCAAAAAGAACGGAGCTGTCGAAGCATGTACATCCGAGACTCAAAATATAGTTTATCCTAAGCATGTACATCAGCCATTACTTCGTCAGACGTTCATGTGGTCTGTTTTGTTTGGTATATAATGATTAGTCTGAGCTTAGTACGGATAGCATCATCTGCTGTGTTCGTGTGTATGTGTCGCGTTTGTGACATCATAGGTGGCAATTACAGATAAACTTCTGTTGTTGAGAGGATTTGCCTAGAGGCAAAAATTCCATTCTGCACTTATGCGGTGACTCCCATAGCTCATCTCACGAAACCGCTCATCTGACGAAACCCTCTCATATGCCTCGTTTCGCAGGTGTTTTCCAACTCACTTTTCTATATCTTGACATTCCAATCTAGGTGATGTCTTGAAGTGCAGGAATGAAATACAACGTTCAACCAATAACACAGTCGAAGGGCTTGAAGTGCAGGACTGAAAAGCAATGTTCAGCTTATTTTTAGCCTGGCTGCAACTTGGAGAACATGCAACATAGAACAAGATGCTTGCAAGTAGCTAAGATGAACCTCCAGTGTGCTTTCTATATAGCTGGTACTTAGAGTACCTACGCTCCATAGCTTGCTGTATGTATTAAATCTTCAGTCCAAGTTACTTAGCTACGTTCATGCTGCTACAAAAATCGGTTTATATACATCTGTTATGTTAGCATAATGCTACCTGATGCTTTGTGTAGATGGCAAACTCATATATGTAGCTGATTTGGGTCTATGGGAAGTACTTTGGCTAATATATGGGACTCCGTTTTCTAAACATATGCATCTCCTATCTTGGTATAAATTATAGTTGGTGTTTGGTCGAAGCAGCTTCAAAAAAATTAGGCTAATATAAAATTTACAATAGAGCTCAGTGTGTGTGCATCAAACTGAATTACTTATGTTATTTCTTTCCTTCTCTTTCTGTAACTGACATAAAACTTTAAAACTCGGCTCAAATTGCAGATCATATATATGTCTGCACTGTTTTTGTTATGTAGTCAAACAATGGCTCATGGGATGGACTACTTTTAAGATCTCAAAGCCAGTCAAAGGATATAAAGGCCATCTCTCTCTCTCTCTCTCTCCCCCAAAGCCCAAATACATCGTCAAGAGCACTATACATGAAGGGGCGCTAAGTCTTAATAAATAACAACTTCCATTTAAAACACCTTCAAATACAATTAGCAACATAAAGTGTTTGATACAAAGTTTAATCGTTGGCTACAAAACTGTCAACGTGGTAAGAAAACAGCTACACTGTACACAAAGGCAAATGACAACACAAATTGTAAAAAAAGACCGTCAGTGGAAGAATGTGAATTTTAAAAAAGGGCATCGGGGGAAGAATCTGAGGGTAGGCATAAGGAGAGGAGCAACGAAATCCCTAACGGCGGCCTCCATAGTTTTGAGAGATGTCAATAATAGTGACACAAGAGTAACATAAAACTTAAACACATGTCAATAATAGTGACACAAGAGTAACATAAAACTTAAACACGAACAACAACATACATACAAAACCTATTGCTACAATCCAGACAAACCGGGCAGATAATTTAAGTTAACTGAAAATATATATACTCAGAATTAGGGAGTATGAATTAGAGATTTTTTTTGAAGTCATGTTAATCATCAGTTATATGTGTATATATATACTCAGAATTAGGGAGTTAATCAAAATATATAGTATAAACCGGACAAACAATTTAAGTCATCTATTATCAAGTAATTTATGTTTGTGTGCATTATCCAATTTCAATCCATTTTTTCCGTATTGATGTTTCATACATACAACATCGCCATTTTCAGATTACTATCCGTCTAAACCGAGCTCAACGAAAGTTAACAAGATGGTTAATTTTCACCAGTATACCATCTATTTTTCATTACTCATATTTGTTCATAAGTTATCGATGGTAACCGCACGATGGCCACAAGAATTCGAACACAAACAACAATATACACAAAATATATACAAATTAAGGTTACATTACAGTCTTTCTTCCAGCACCTGCGCCAGTGGCGCAACCGGTCATCTAGTTATAACAATGGCTGAACGCGGCGCTTAGAGCGCGGTGGCTTTGGATGCAGCGGACAGATGACAGCAAGCCGTGGGTAGGTTCAATCCGGAGGTCGGCCGCGATGCAGTAGCCATGTTCAACGCGGCGGTCAGCGTATCTGTTGGCAACGGGGAGCGCATCCAATTCTGGAACGACCCGTGGATCGGGGGCCTGACGGCCACTGCAATCACCCCCGCCGTGGTCGCTCTCGTGGCACCAAACATCAGGAAACAGCGGCTTGTCAGGGACGGGATCACCAACAATGCTTGGGCTAGAGACATTGTGGGGACTCTCACGGTGGACGTGATTGTTGATTACCTGAAGCTGTGGGAGGCCATCCGAGCAGTGGACATGGACGATGCAGCACAAGACGGCTTCACTTGGAAGTGGACAGGAAACGGAAAATTCTCATCAAGGTCGGCATATCTCGCTTTCTTCGAGGGCAGCACGGCATTTCCGGGAGCAGAGAACATATGGCACTCTTTCGCCCCGCTCAAGGTCAAGTTCCATGCCTGGTTGGCGATCAGAGACCGCTGCTGGACTGCGGCAAGGAGGATTCGCCGTGGCCTGCCATCGAACGCCTTGTGTGCACTCTGCCAAAGCGAGGATGAAACCATGGATCACCTGACGGTCCAGTGCACTTTCGCTAGGCAAGTTTGGCAGGGCATCGCCCGACAGCTGAACCTGCAGCTGAGCATGCCAAACCCAACCAGTGCGTTGAAGGAATGGTGGCCTGCTGCAGTCAATGACCTCGCCAGCCAAGCTAGGAAAGCGGCCAATTCGCTCATCATGCTCCTCATCAGGAGTTTGTGGCTAGAACGCAACGCGAGGGTCTTCGACAACAATCCAACACCAGCGGCTCGGGTGCTTGACGGCGTGCTAGACGTGGGCAAATGAGAGATTTAGAGTGATTTTTGTCTAGTGGCGGCCTCTGCCAGGTGGTATGCCGAGTGGATGTATCGCTGGCCTTTGCCTAGCGTGTAACTGAACTTTTCTTCCTTGTTTGCTTAATACAACGACACGCAGACCTCCTGCGGGTTCTCCAAAAAACAAAATCTCCATGCATGTGCCCTAACATGCACTAAGCTCTAGATGGATTGCATTGCTACTATGATCAAGAGTGACAGCAAAACATGTATCTCCAAAACATACCATATATGTGATTGTCTTGACTCTTGTTGGGAGGTACTCATAAACAAAATCAGGTTTCTCCTGCTCATCAAAACAAACAACTTAGCACGCAAAAGCAGCTAGCTCCGTTTTCAATGCGTTGATCCCCTATCGACAACTCAGTGACAACCTCTTAACATCGACAAGTTGATGATCAAGGAGAGTTCCCTGATGTACAACATAGACCCATGCACTAATCTATACTACTATTAAAAGAGCAAACATGTTCGGGATACATTAAATCACAATCGTGTAATATTTGATCAACGCTCCAGATCACTCCAATGTTTGACAACTCAACACACCTTTTCGTTTTCGTGTTAATTACACCGATTGCCACCGCTAAAAAGAAACTATTCGGCAGTACCTTAGACTTCTTCTCCTCTCTTCTTTTTTTGTCAGCCGCCGACAGCCGGCCGGCGTCGAGGAAAGTTCTGACTCTCTCCTTCCATGGTCCACCGCTGCTGCCAAGGGGAAGCCGTGGCTCTCCGCCGCACAACTAAAATCCTCTCTATTCACTCGCTAGACAACTCGGCGGAACTGTTCGGCAGTACCTTAGACTTCTTCTCCTGTCTTCTTTTTTTGTCAGCCGCCGACAGCCCGCCGGCGTCGAGGAAAATTCTGACTCTCTCCTTCCATGGTCCACCGCTGCTGCCAAGGGGAAGCCGTGGCTCTCCGCCGCACAACTAAAATCCTCTCTATTCACTCGCTAGACAACTCGGCGGCGGCGCGCCCGACGCATCCCCGCCGCCACTCCTGCCAAGCCACACCATGCCACCACCGCCCAGCTCCATCACCGTCACGTCCCCACAACTAGAACCGAGGCGAAATCACAGCTTCACCGCACCGCCACCGATTGGAACCGCCCCGCGTGGCCCGCCTAGCACGCGGGGGCGAGGGGAGGATGAGGGGAGATGGGGACGGCGCGCGGTCTACCACACGGGGGAGCGGCGCGGAGTAGGTTTCTGCCCTCACGGACCAGAGCCACATCGTTGCCGCGGCCTAGGATTGAGTCGCTCGCTGCCACCGTCGCGCCGCAGCTAGTTGCAGCCGATCAAATACATTTAGGATCTGAAATTAATTAAAGGGGTTGTGAGATTCGTACGAGGACTGCGCACGTTAACCAATTCTCGCACATAATCGACTCCCTTCATGTAAAATTTAACTTGAGGCTGATTCATCTTATCAGATCGCATCCAGACATTAAAGTTTAGTGGTAAGAGCTTGGCCCCGTCCACATTCACAAGTTGAGCTGTAGATAATGAACTGATAGATAATAACTGAAAACGCTGCTAATGTAGACCTACAGGTTTCTTATCTCCAAGAAAAGCTGCATTTCATTCGTAGGCTCCATGGCAATCTTCTCTAAATCAACATAGATATGCATTTTGTTGCGGGTAACTATGATGAACTGATGTTATTGCTAAAAACCAAGGCTGCCCGGCTGCCCTGTTTGCTACGTCTGGGTCGGTCTATCCCCTTGATGCACATTTCCCAGGTGAGTGCTAGATATGAATTTGTTATATGAATCTGTCCACTCTTTCAGGGGATAATGAAAACAGCCTATGTGAACAAGATGGCCAGAGGTGGTTAATAGTTAAAATCTTGATAGCAGATTGGTTTGCCTAGATGAGCTATAATTGGCAGCGATATCAATAAAATATAGACTATCGTCTGCTACAATATTGAGGTGTAGAAGACTGGAAGGCAGCTGGCATGGGGCTTGACACTGTAGAGCTTATTTTGTTCTCAGATGTAATAAATAGCCAAGCAGCCAATTTTTGGCCACTTTTCATGGATATTGCCCAATGAAAAAATCTATATTTTCATATGACTGATGCAGTATATATGTATTTTGATTTATGAAATATGCAATTTATTTATGCGAGTCAGGAATTAGGGGTGTGAAATTTCAAAAGTTCAAAATTGTTATCTTCGGATAACGGATGAAAAGAGTTATCATATTTTGTTTGTTTTGCTAGGCGTGCGTGGCACGTGCACGTGTACTAGTACATACAAAGAGGAGAACGGCCGCGCGAGGGGGGGGGGGGGGGGGGGCAGTGGCCCCCTTACATGCAGTATGCACGGCACATACACTGGTACTATGATCAAGAGTGACACCAAAACATACTATATATGTGGTTTTCTAAGCTCTTCTTGGGGAGGTACTCATAGAAAACCAAGTTCTCCTGCTCATGAAAACAAGCACCCATAATTATCACTATATTTCTGCGGTGCAGCTTAGCACAGAAAAGCTGCTCTATTTTCAGCTCGTTGATCCCCTGCCAAGAACTCATGACAAGTTGATGGTCAAGGGTTCGCACTATTCAACACAAATACTGGAAGAAATGGAGACATCGATTAAAACTGTTCCAACATTAAATAGGTGTACCTTGTAAACTGTGCCAAAACCACCTTCGCCTAGCTTGTTATCTAAATCAAAGTCTCTTGTCGCCTCTCGAGCATTATATAGGGGCTCCTTCTGGCATGTCTAATATCGGCTGGCTCCCTATCTAAGGGCACCTCCAACGGGCTGGCGCAAAACAATATAACAAAAAAAAGAAAAAACAGAAATTACTTAAAATATATAACATAGGTAGCAGGGCCCCACGGGCAGTGACACAAAATATAAACAAAAAAAAGAAAAAGAAAACCCTAGTGCTACTGGGTTTGGGGGAATGCCGGAGCTGACGCCGCCGCGGCCAGGGCCTCGCCGGGGCCTCCTACTCGTCGTCATCCGAGAGAATGATGTACGACGGCGCGGCGTAGAGGTGCGCCGGCGGCCCTGCAGGCGGAGGCGTCTGCGACGCCTCTGGGTCGTGCGGCCACGCGGGTGCGGGCGCCCACGTCACGTTGTGGCCACGGTGACCACGGCACCTGCCAGCGCCGCCGCCTCCTCCTGCTGGCGGGCCCGCTCTGCCGCCTCCTCCACCGACTGACAGAGCGCGGCCGCGATATCTGGCCACTGGGCCAGCTCCTCCAGGTTGGAGGCGTCGATGCTGGCCTAGAGGGCGGTTTCGTCGTCGACGGGCGGCGCAGGCTGGGCGCCGCGGTAGGCCGCTGACAGGACAAGGATGTCGCCTAGGGGGGTGAATAGGTGATTAAAACTTTTCCGGTTCAGGCTTGATAAATGCGGAATAAAACTTAGGTGTTTAAATTAACAAGCCAACAACCTAAATAAACTAGGCTCACCTATGTGCACCAACAACTTATGCTAAGCAAGACAAGCAACAAGGTGATAGCAATATAGAATACTTCAAGCACGAAGGCTATCACAATGTAAAGTGTATAAGTAAAGAGCTCGGGTATAGAAATAACCGAGGCACGCGGAGACGAGATGTATTCCCGAGTTCCTCCCTTTTAGGGGAGTACGTCTCGTTGGAGAGGTGTGAGCCACCACAACAGGTCGGTCTCAACGCCACAAAGGCTTCACCTTCTTCTCCGATGAACCGCACCACAAAAGGTTTTGTTCACCTTCCACTATCGGAATCCTTCGAGGCGGAATCTGGAGTCTTTACAACAACAATCCAGGGCACACACCCACAACTGAATTGGGGCTCCCGGATGGCTACAAGTGACCACAAAAAGTCTCAACCACCACAATGGCGTCTAGGGTCCAAAGACCCAAGAGTAACAATCTCACAAACTTTCACTTCCACGAATCCTTGTGGAGAGCACAAACCGATGCACCAAAATGCAATGGCAAGAACACAAGAAGTGCTCAAGTCATTCACTCCCAAATCCCACAAAAAGCAACTAATACTTGTGGGGAGAGAAGAGAGGAAGAACAAAGAAGAACTCAACAAATGGAACTCCAAGATCTAAATCTAAAGGGTTCCCCTCACTTAGAGGAGAGATGGATTGGTGGAAATATGGATCTAGATCTCCTCTCTCTTTTCCCTCTAACTTGAGGCAAAAATCATGAAGGAATAGAGAGAAATCAAAGCTTCAAGAGGTCAACAATGGGGGCAATTTCGTGCTTGGAAGCTCTGCTCACTTTGGGGAAGAAGGGACCTTTTATAGGTCTCCACGAAAAATAAACTGGGGCCGTAATATTCCGGCCTGGAACCAAAAGTTCCGGCCCAAATTTCCGGTTTAACCAGGAGCTCGCACGAAACGAGTCCAGAGAAACATCTGCAAAAACCGGAATATTCAAATATTCCGTCCCCCCGAAAATTCCGTTTTTCTAGAAACAGTGATACGAAAACTGCAATAACTTTTACATCTGGACTCCGTTTTCGATGATCTTGGGCTCGTTTGAATCGTAACGAAGAGCACTACAAGATCATGCAGAGAAACATCATAGTCCGTCATGTGAGGAGGAAACCACAAGAGGAGAGTTTGACCTCTCTTAGAAAAGGCAAACCGGTAAAACCTCCAATATCAAAAACGCAACAAGATATTCATATGAAATCCGTTTTTGATGAACTAGAGCTTGGTATGGAGATAACACAAGCTCTAAATCCTCACATGGATAAAAGCCAAATAAGAATCAAGAAAGATGATATGCCAAGTATGCATAGGTTTGAGCTCTTCATGAAGATGCGATCAAGTTACACACTTTAGAGCCCTTCTTGATAGTACGCCGTCTATCCAATAACCCGGTCTCCCACTAGCACCATGAGACCGGTAAAATAGAAACCCTATCAAGATCATACCTTTGCCTTGCGCATTCCACTTGAACTAGATGATGACGATCTTGATCTTTTCAAGTGGACCAACTTTTTGATTTGCGCTTTGCTAGGTGAAGACTCACATATCGCTCCCCCATACACCAATATGGGGAAGCCTCTGTTAGGCACATCTTCACTTGATCATTATCTCCAAATGGGTGACAAGTTCAAGTATAGGATTTCTTCGAGATGCTTCTCTTGAACTTGCACTTCATAATATTTTCTTAATATATATGATGACTTGGAGATAAACATGAATGTTCACTCAATCTTCTTTTCCAAGCCACACTTGCATTATGCTCAACTCTACACATGACCATTCTTCATATAAACCCTTGAATAGAGCATTGATCATCATGTAATCTTCTAGAGTCCAACACATGAACTCCAATCTTTTCCTATGGACAAGATCTATAAGTATATCTCAATGCAAACATTAGTCCATAAGGATTGTCATTAATTACCAAAACCACACATGGGGCACCATGCACTTTCAATCTCCCAGTTGGGCGGCGCGGCCTCCTCGGCTTCCTCCATCTTAACGGCGCCGTCATCTCGCTCCAGTCGAAGTCGGAGGAGGAGCCACCGAGCCATCTTCGACGGCGGGCTCGTCCTCCACCGGCTGGTACCCCTCCGGCGCCACGGCCGCGAAGGCCGACCGTCGGCGAGCGTCGTGCTCGACCTCGAACCAACGGTCCCACAGCGGCGAGTTTATCGCGTACGCTGGGTCATTGACGAGGTCGGCCGGGAGGAAGCTCCGGCGGCGGAGGATCTCCTCCGTACGCGCCCTGCCGGCGCGAGGGATCCGCGACACCGGAACGCGGCGGCGGCTCAGATGCCAGCCGTCCGGTAGGTGCACGTCACCCACGGAAGGGGCGCCGCCACCTCCCAGTAGATCTGCGCCACGTCGGTGGAGACGCGGGCTCGGGAGGCACGGCGGCGGGCATTGCGGGCCGCACGGAGCTCCGCACGTCGGGCGTCGGCACGGCGGGCGGCGTCGGAGGTCGGCGCGCGGGAGCTAGAGGCCTCCTTGTCGTTGCGGCCAGGCTTGAACCAGCTCGGCCGCTTCATGGTCGCCGGCGACGGGCACGCCGAGGTCGGTGGCTAGGGTTTGGAAGTGGGGACTGAATTGGGGATGGGGACTGGATATGGTCAGTCCCCATTAAAAAGGACCCAGCGAGGTGGCCGAAGCGGACACACTCGCTGCCAGGTGGGTCAGGGGTGGACTTGGGAGGACACGCACTGTGTCCGCGTCTCCCCCAAAGTTGGACCAAAATTGGGCCGCGTTTGGGGCGAAACCGTTACGCCAGCCCGTTGAATCACCTCCCATGTCCATTCGGACAAAAAGGACTGGGCTGGTCCGTTTGCGCCAGCCCGTTGGAGGTGCCCTAAGCCAAGATTATACATACTAATTAAGCAAAGTAAAACTAGATTGGGGGCGGTGGCCCATCCGGACTTGTGCATTGATCCGCCATTGTTCCTGACACATTGCATTACCCTCTCATCGCATGGAACATGCCGTCACAACCAACGTACCAACCCCACCTATTTTTTCTACAAGCACTTACTTTTACCCGCTGTTTGGTTAATTTGACTTGTCATGACTCTGTGGGTACATGCATGTCGCCGACCAGACTCTAGAGACACCCAAACTTCATACCGGAGACAACTTGAACGAAAACACACCCATAGCACTCCGTTCCTATGTTTTTCCTTTCAGCTCTTGCGTTTTGGGAATTATGCAATCAAAGAGGTCCTAACGCAAGTTGTACAAAATCTATTACTGCTTGAAATAAAAGCCAGAAACAAGGTTGTACAATATTCGTAAAACTGATTTTGCGACACAGCGTTGACATTGACTAGGCATAACATTGTTTTGAACATTTCGTTTTTCATGTGCCCTTTTTCTTCATATTTTATCGAATTTATGAATTGTTTGTTCCATCTTGTAGGTTTGGTACTCTGTCCGATACATGTCGTTGATTTAGTACAATGTTAAATCAACGACATTATTATGGATCGGCAAGAGTAATAACTTTGGTCCGTCTAAAGCTGTAAGTAATATAATTCATTTATCTAAAAAACAGAATATTCTAGTGAGAAGAGTTTGGATCATATGAAAACATAAAACCTTTTATTCTTTGGGTATTTTTTTTCCTTTTCTCTCATCCAACTTTCATTTTTCCTGTATCATGCATTTTTTCTTTTCTTTTCTTTTTTTGTCTTCTCTACTTGAGGTAGAGCTGGAAGTAACGATATATCATTTACCTGAGCAAAAAGAAAATTTCAGCTAGATGGGTTTGGACTTTGGATGAAATACCTTAAACAAATATCTATATCATACATTCTTTTTCTCTCCACGTATATATTAGGGGAATTCTAGCCTGAGTTTTAACTCCCTGTTACATTACTACCTAACGGCAGCTTTGGTACGTCAGAACCAAAATAAGTAAGTACCAACCTCAAATCTTGCTTTTGCTATGCGAAATGCAGTTAAACATCTGTGTCTTAATTTTTTTAAATTTTCTCGTGATGACATCCCAATTGTCCTTTGTCCACGTGAGGTCTGAACGATAATGAGTCACGCTACCTGAGCACAGCCTCTTCAAGAGCTGGACCGACGGAATGAACTGTGATTGATATCGATTCCATGTCATAGAGAATGGCTTCTTCGATTTCAGAATTTGCAGCGTGAATGGACACGGAACATGTCAAGCAAAAAAAAAAAAAAACTATGGAGTTCAATTCTACAGCAGCAGCGGCGGCGGCAATTGTGGAGTGCAGTAGCGCTTCGATTCGGGTTTCAGAGTGTCCGATTTGTTTCTTCGTTCAATAACTCAATTGAGAATTACACACGATAAATTATACGACAAGGTGAAACAATCGCAAAAGAATTTCTCTGCAGAGCGGGCTCTCTCCTTGGTAATATTACACAAAAAAGATTTACATGTCTGCCAGGGCAGGGCAAGAATCGTCTCAGCTGCAGAGCGGGCACGGCACGAGGCCGTTCTCGTTGCACCCGGGGCACGTCACGCGGTTGGCGGCCACGGCGGCGGCGGCCGGGCCACCGTCATAGAGCCAATGACGGCCGCTGCACCCGCCGCACACGACGAACCAGGCCCCGCCGCACACCGCGCATGCCGCCTCGCCCGCGCCACGCCGCGCGGCGCGGCGGAGCATCGGCCGGAGCCGGGACTGCTCGTGCAGCGCCACCACCTCGTCGGCGCCGCCGACGTACCTCCCGTCGACGAACATCCGCGGCGGCAGCGGCATGCTGCCGGCGCCGTCCCTCCCGAGGAGCAGCGCGCGGAGCTCGTCCCGGTAGGGCGCATGGATGGAGACGTCGCGCTCGAGGAAGGCGACGCGGAGGCCGTCGAGGAGCCGGCGCACCGTGGCGCAGTCCTCGAAAGTCTTGCGCACCCCGCGCAGCGACGTGGTGTAGAGCACCACCGCGCGCTCGCCGCCCGGCGGGCACCGGGCCTCGAGCCCCGCCAAGGGGTCGACGTCCTCCAGCGCGGCGGCGATGTCGTCGTCGTCGGCCTCGTCGTAGGCGGGGTGGCGCTTGGCGGTCTTCTCGAGGGCCTGCGCGTAGGCCTCGACGACGCCGCGGAAGGCGGCGAGGAGGTCCGGGTCGAAGAGGGTCACCGACTCGAGCTCCGGGCGGCGGTAGCAGAGGCCGGCCTCCGCGGCCCCGTCGTCCGAGCTCACCTTCATCTTCTTGGCCTTCCGCGGGTTGGCCTCCGGCGAGAAGTTCTCCTTGTCGCCGTCGCCATCAGAGACAGTGGGCAGCTCAGGCTGAGCCCCTGCTCCCGCCGGCACATGAGACGGCGCGCGCTCCTGGAGGGAGTGGCATTTCTCGGGCGGCGCGGCGGGCGAAGGGAGCAGCGCATTGGTCTGGGCGGCGGCGGACTGCAATGTCCGCAGGATCCGCGATCTGATCCCTCTCATCCTCCTCCTCCCCAATCTCCTCGCCCTCGATCTCTCGCTGTGATTTCTTCTTGATTGAGTGTGGCGGGGGCAACGGGACAATGATTGCCCCTTAGGATGCTGTCGATAATTGCGATGTGGGCGAAGACGCCAAGAGAGGGGAACTGAAGTGCCCCAACGGCTAGAAGAGCAAGGGAAATGAGAAGGTGCCGTTTTTAAAGTGCTGACGAAGCAGCCGGAGCAACGGCTACCAGAACAACCAAGACCCGCAGCAATTAAAAAGAAGAGGTCCAGTCACCCACTGAGGGTCAAACAAGACAAAAACCACGGCTCCACTTCGAAATGCAGAAATGTTGATGATGCAATCAAGTTAAAAAATGATGATGCAATCTATCGATTGTATCTAGAACTCAGCAATCACGGTTTAAATCGAACCATGGGTGCGTTTTAGATAAAATCGCTGACGTGGCAAAGGATGGTCAGGATTGGTTGACAGGTGGGGCAGTTAACCACATTGTGCGGGCTAGAACGGCAAGATGACGTCGAGTGGGGAACAAAATTAGGGTTAGGTGTTGCCGGAGCGGAGTTGACATCTCACTTGGGTCATGATTTCATTGAAATAAATAAACAATGTGCACGAAATTAACCAAATTATGTTATTTCTGAACACGAACTACGACAAAATCGCCAAAAAAACTAATTTTTCTCCCGCCTGAACACCCCAAAATCTCGCGTTAAAACCTAGGCCTAATGACCCAATCACATGGTAAATTACGGCCCTCGGGCGAGGTGGGCATCAAGATGAATATCCTGTTGTTCTTCGCGTCGCTGCGTCTTCACGATCATCGCCTCCCCACCGATCAATCGACGGTCGCCATTGTTGCTCCGGAAGCCAGAGAGAGGTGGAATGCAGGGGTCGCAGAGTGGTCGAGGTGACTGCCTCTCGGGCCTGTCAGAGTGGTCAAAGTGGACAGCGAGGGCCTAACCGTGTGAGCGCCTCGCAACGCAACCGATTCCGGCCATCATTTGCCACGTCGACAATCCCCGTTTGGCTAACGTCCCCGTGGTTCGATTTAGATCGGGATTGCTGAGTTCAGTGTACAATCAAAAGGGATTTCGACGCTGGGGTTCATTCGCCGAATCTCTATGCGTTGAGGGATGAAAATGGACGCGT
Source organism: Poa pratensis (assembly GCA_947311845.1). Lineage (NCBI taxonomy): Eukaryota > Viridiplantae > Streptophyta > Magnoliopsida > Poales > Poaceae > Poa > Poa pratensis. The sequence goes on from CAMZMU010000020.1 coordinate 72,604,259, forward strand.
ATGTACAAACTTGTGTCTTGTGAGACGTGACTGAGCCTAGATGCTGATTTAACATAATGATAACAGGGCCTAGATAAATATGTGCACAAGAACTTCTACGATAGTATCTAAGCAAGCGTTCCTCAAAAAACTGGAGATGCTCTAATAGGTCCTAGATAAATATGTGTACAAGAGTTTAACTGAAACATCGACCGTACTATCTAATCAAGTCTTCCTCAAAAACTACCTAAAGCAAGGCAACCCAGCTGTTTTCAACCGGGAAGGCAGAGGTGCCAGTCGCTCCAATGTTGGGATGGAACTGAACTGCCACCCCAAGGCTTATTTATGCATAGCAACATAAGGCATATTGTCAGGTTACAACAACAGCAGAGTACTATGTGATTATCCTCCTGAGATTAATGTTCACTCTAAACAAATTACAAATTCTAGTAATGGCCGTGGCGGCGTAGGGCCAGCCTACTGCCCCATACAGGGCTTCAGACAACATGCACTGAAGTATATGCGAAGAACACCTACAATTATGCCGCGCTATCAGTTTTAACACGCTTACAGTTCTCAAAGCAAATGCAAGATTTCGTCCTAAAGAGACAAGCCTTTTTCCGTCTCGTCTGCCAACTGGCTCTCAAGTGCACTTCACGGTTGAAGCACCTGGCTGGATCTGCCCGTTGCTGTCGACCTTGACAGCGTTCGCCTCGTTATCCTTGTCCGCTGAATTCTCTGCCTCTTTTGCTGCCTCTGCTGCTGGAGCGTCTGTGTTTATCTCCACTGGGGGAGGTGTTGCAGGATTGATAGTGCTATCAGCCTCTTCTTTCTTCTCCGCTGAAAGTGGCCCTGTAGATTGGATAGCCGGGCCGTTCTCGGTTTTCTCAACCTCCAGGGAAGCTACTTCAGGCACCACATTACCTTCGGCTTCTTCAGTCTTCTCTGCAGCATCTGCACCCTTAGGAAGCTCCGAGACGAATTCCACATTGATTTCAGCATCTTCAGTCTTTCCTGCAGCATCTGCACCCTCAGCAAGCTCCGAGACTTCTGTACTGACTTTGGCTTCTTCTGTCTTCTCTGCAGCATCTGCTCCCTTAGGAAGCTCAACTTCGGCTTCTTCAGTCTTCTCTGAAACATCTACCATAGAGACGTCTTTCTTCTCTTCCTGGGAACCGTCAGCCTCTTTCTTCTCTTCCTCAGCATTGTCAACATCTTTCATCTCCACCTCAGTGCCTTTGGCTTCTACAGCATCAACGTGATCTCCACTTTCAGCTGATGCTTCCTCTGCATCCTCCTGTTTCCCCTTTTTGCCTTTCTTAGAGCCTGATGGTCTTCCCCGTTTCCGTTTGGCGGGCTTCTCATCTTCCGAGCTCGCTGGTGCTTCCTCTGCATCCTCCTGTTTCCCCTTTTTGCCTTTCTTAGAGCTTGATGGTCTTCCCCTTTTGGCAGGCTTCTCATCTTCCGGGCTCTCGGTAGCCTTAACCTTCACGCTTAGCCGTGAGGACCGTCTCGGAGTATTACCTGCATACAGATCTTTTAGAGGGAGCAGCAGAGCTTTTATCCTATATCGACAGTACTACTTGCATAGAAACAGACAAAACCAAACTAATTAAGGAATGACGAGGCAAGGTGTCTACCAGTTCCCCAGTTGAACTCTGAAAGCGCAGGGCCTCCAGTATGTGCTTTTAGGTATTGGTTTAAAGCTCTCTTGGTCTTGATCTCCTCACCAGTTGGTGCAATAAAAATAACCTCAAATTTTCCACCTCGAATGGGATTAAGCTGCAGTTGCACAAAAAATGAAGATGTTATGTTTGGCCGGAAAATGATACAGAATCAAAAAGGAATATTGCAACTATCATAGTATCGGTCCATTTATTTATACATGTGCTGGTAATAGATATTTTGATATAAAGGAAGAAAGATCTTCCAGGTAAATAACCGGTGAAAGAGAATAATTAAGCCAAGTACTTGCAACTAACCGTTCTAGAGAATGGAATACTTATCCTAGACAAAAAACAGACATGGACTGTCATCACCAAAAAGACCACACTATGTCAAACAAAAGGCAGAATTTTGTCTGGAAGTAACTTGAACAGAGAAGCATCAGATGGGGACCATCCACGAGATTCAACACAAAAACAGCATTGACTTAAGTAAGCACATTTTGCTAGCCCACCAGTTACACACTAGCAAATAGCGACCAAAACAAAAGATTACTGTACGGAGACATTTTGTTAACGAGTGAAGCAGCCAGAATTAGTCCTGCCCAAGAACAGAAGTCCAGAACATGCAGAATGTACTGGAGGATTGGCCTGTTAGAAGTAGATTCAATCTACGCATGAACCTTTCTGCAGAAATGTTTCCACTATACGCGATATTCACTTCTGCACACTCGAGCTGTAGAATTTGAAACACTAGATGATGAAGATTTTTGGTAAACTTTGAACACTAACGGGCAAGTGACTAGACAGAAGAATAAATACATAAGCTATTTTTCAGTTAAGACTGCATCTACATATCTCAATTTACTTTTCAAGACGATAAGCAGAAAAAAATGGTATTCATACATGCACAGAGAGAAGTAACACTGAAAGCATGGTCTACATGATTTGACTCCATGCAAATGCTCTACTACAACAGTAATACACCTCAAGTGTTATAAATAATATAGTTAGGACACGTAAAAGAAAAAACACAGTGCAGGGCATCTGATGTTAAGAGAGAGAGAGAGAGAGAGAGAGAGCATCCAAAAACACCAGTCCCATTGATTATACTTAATAAAAACATCACAAATTCAATAAGTTGTGATTTAGGAGTAGTATTCCACAAATAAAATCTTGCATCATGAAATCTAACTATGATGGACCCTCATTCCTGTGATACCGTAGTATATGACAAGGCTCTCCATATAGATTCATAACAATGTCCTCCCCCACATTTGGAGAAATGAAACAGTAATTTCAGTAAATATTAAGACAGTCCGATCAGTATCTGTTCCCCAAAGGTGTCACTTCTTGGCATTTTCCAGAATTTGTTTAACTGGTTATCACACAACTTCAGAATCAACAAAGTAAAAAATGAAACACCAACATACTTATCATAACCTACACATACAATAGATGACGTCAACAGCCATGCCAACTTGCTTTGGATATGAGCAGACATACAAAACAAGGAAATAATCACAATAAATTATGCCAACACAACAGTAGCCCTCCATGCTGAATGTGGTTCAACAAATTTATCATTTTACCATAAACATTATCAAAGAAACAACAAACAGAAATTTTGCAGTGAATATTACTCCAAAGCAACACAAAATTGCAGACGATGTTTGTACCCTAAGGTCCACTAAGCTTGAAGATGACAGAATCCAACAATGGTTATATTTTTCAAAAAAGAAAGGAGACCATCATATTTAAACCATGCACGATACTGGCTACATAATACTAGTGAATATAATAGATTGGACCAACAAAGTCGGTACAAGCTATATTGGATGATCATTTAAGTAGTTAATATTTAGCAAAGGACAAGTGCTAATAGGTATATCAACATAATATGTTGAATGGATAAAGAAGGTTGATCACAAGAGAATATGGACAAAAAGTTATGTATTGGAAGGAATGTATAGGTCAAAGACATGAGAGACTCTTTAGTACACGGACAAGAAAAAGGGTTTGACTAAACATTAGTAAAATCAGCAAACATAAGCTCAGGAATGCTGCAACTAGGAAAAAAGTTAAAAGAGCTGAAAAGACATTTCCATATAGACTAATCGGTTAACCGCAAATATTAACCACGCTGTCACCTAGTAATAAATAGGAAAAATCAGCTCAACAGCATCACAAGGAAGGAAAATTAGCTGGATAACACCGAACCAGATTAAACTGGGAAACAAAATAGCAAATAGGTGAAGACGCTAAGTATATGGCAAAGAGCACTGCAAATAACTCTGTCCAAGCTAACTGTTAGTCACAAAAAAAGATTTTGCCCCACGTCTGACAGTCTCCTTGCTATTTAATCAGCTCTGCCATCTAACTTATTTGTCCAAGGCTCCAGCCACATCGTAGTAGGACGTATGTTTGTGGTGACCGATTTTCACGGGTCAATAGACCACTGCAACTTGGATTGGAAATGGAAAATTGTCTACCAAACCTTGGACAATAGTAGCTTCAAGAATTTAATTTTCTGCCCTCAGATGATGTTATGAATAAAATAGAACAGAACAGCATGTTATTTAAGCATAATGTTGGGTGGTTGCAACGTTGTTTTATAGTTGAGCCTGGTTGTCCTATCATCTAGCTAAATTTGGAAGCAGCAGGAGAAAATCTAATAATTAAGAAAATTAATGCTTGTAAAATGATAGTAAGCTTTCAGTTGGAAAAAGACGTTCAATTTTCAAGATACACATAGTAACACCGCTGATGAAATGAGAATACAATTAGCTCTTTTTTAGCCTTGAAATTATAGGGCGCATAATATGTTTGTGTATCTAACAAAGAGAGAGTTCAAAGTGCAGCGTTTGTGACGATATACCGTCTTGTCATAATAGTCCACAGAAAATACACATAGGAAATCTTGCATAATACCATCAAATGCAACATATGGTATAGCTTGGATAATGTTAAATTGTCAACGCTACCTCATAATATGGACATCCCAATCCAGCTGTATCGATTAGTCTCCAGAAATGGCATCTTATTATATTTATGCAATCCAACCCGTGAACCCTACGTTACTAACACCTATTTGGTGAAGCAGATAAACCCATACATAGTATAAACTGAGGTCATGAGACCTACACTACGACCATATCGAGATAACCACCCCCACAACAGCAGAAGTTGGACCGCATTTAAATGGTTGTAACTGGCTTGATACCAGAATCCACACTAGAGAAATGTTACTTGGACGCGGATACGGGTATTGGAATCCAACCCGCGTCCGGGTGTCCGATTTGGCAAAACTAGTTTGGGCACGGTAAATCAATCCCACTCGTACATGGATGCAGGTTCCCGAATCAGACACGGATTCGGGGCTTCTTGTGCGGCATAAAATGGAGACCCCCTGACAAAGTAACACAGAAATTGTGGTACAATTATGATTGAATGTCAGATTACATAAATGGCAGGCTAGACCTACTTGTTTTTTGTCGGTGACTGGTTCCAGAGTACTTGAGCACACTCATTCACTCGCATGTTCATAAAATTACAACTACAGACACAGTGAATTGCTTAAATACGCCGCTAGCTCGTTCAGACAAAGGTGGGTTAAAATCTCAACCATCCCAATACAGGGTTATTAGTCACACAAACAAACTATCATACACCATGGACTGGTTAGTCACATCAAAGCCCCACGAGCATCACGAGCTAAATAGATCGGGAGCGTACGGAATCCCTACAGTACTACTAGTAGAGTCGCACGCCAAGAACTACGAACCCTAACTATGCTCGAGGCACTACATGCCAACCTGCAAACACCTTAGACCGGAGCAAAGCAAAAAAAAGTCAACAGGCGCAACCCCCCGAACAACATGGACTCCCAAACCCTAGAACTCGACCCTAAACGCGCAGGCAAAATCCCGCCCGACGCAAACGAGCAAGAACCCCTCGAATTCGAGCTCGGACTTCCTCTCCGCGAACCACGGCGACCGGATTCGGGAGCTGAAGCAAGGAGGGGAACGCTACGCGCACGAACCTTCTTGGCCCAGCCGGAAGGCGCCTCGAGCTCGGTGGTGTCCGCGCCTTGCTCCGGCTTCCTCAGCGGCGTCTCCTCGCCCGCCGCCGCCACGTGCTCGCCGCCGGTGGCCATGTCGCCCGCCGTCACGTGCTCGCCGCCGGTGGCCATGTTTCGAGTTTTCGCTTCCCGTTCTCGTGGTTGGATCCGCGAAGGGAGGAGAGGAGAGGGGAATGGATTTGTGTTTTCTGTTCGCGATTTGGGGGGAGCGGAGAGGGGAGACGGTAGAGATAACGGTTCTCCTCGTGGCCTCGCGTGCGCGTGCCCGGCCACGCGGACGGCGTGAGCAGGCCGGCGGGTTTGCCTGCGCGAGGTCTATGGACCGACCGAACGATTGGCGCCACTCGGGCTGTGCTGAGTGCTGGCGGATCATGGACCGGGTGTATCTACAGTGGCAGCCGACCGAGGGGAGCAAACGGCGTGGCTTTTCTCTGGACGTTTCTAGGTCTGCCCGTAGGCGGTGCCGTGCGCGCACAGAAAGGTAAGTGGCAGAACGGTCACGTCGATGTCATGTGGGACGCAGTTCTGGGGCCCACCATGTCATTGAGCGAAGCTAGTTCTGTGACGTCGCTCTGGGTTTAGCTCGCGGCGCGTGGAGAGGCGGCCTGCTCGTCAGCGCTCGCCACGTGGCTGGTTTGGTCTTGTTTGGATCGGAGGTACTCCCTCCGTTTTTTAATATAATAAGATGTTTTAGTTGTTGCACATGTTGTCTACATGCATACTAAAGTGAGTGCACATACACACTACAACATGTCTAGATACATTAGTATATAGATGAATGTGGACAAAGTGTAAAACATCTTATATTAAAAAACGGAGGGAGTAGGTGCGATCCTATCCTGAGTGAGTGAGGACACGTGGTTCATAGATGGGAGACTTGTTTTTTGCATTAGAATAATAAGGGCATCCCTAGCCTCTAGCAGATCCCTATATTCAAGCACTAACACTATGTTTGGATATAGCAAAGTTTGCTGGAAATTGAATTGGACTAACAATTCCATTTTTCAGATGGAAAGAAAATGGTCTTCAATTCCAATTCCGTTGTTTGGTTGTGACTGAAATTTATGGCTGGAATCGGAGGATGGAACATGATTACAATTCTTGTTTGGATGTATGAATCTTGGAATTGAATATTTTGTTGAGATTGGACAATATAAAACTTGTTGCGTGTATGAAAACAATTATATGTGTATACTGAATATTGATATATTATTTTGCACACATAATAACATTAAAAATTCAAAATCAAGTCACAAACAATATAGCACAAATTAAATAGTTTTGCATCGTTTCCTTGACAAAATGCTGCATTGTCCCCGGCTAATCAAATAAACCATTCGGCAGCACTGATTCGCTTTCCAGTAGGCTATAGTAGCAGTCGCTGACTCGCTGTGGTTCTCGCATTCTCTCGCCAGCTCCTAGTTTCTGAATCATCATCAAGCTGCATGTATCAGCTCTTGACAACAATCTGCAAATTTCAGAAAGAAAAGAAATTAGAAGGAGGGCTCGGTGAAAGTAGAATCTGAACGAGGAAGGTCGGGTCAGAGGAGTGTCGGGCCAGAGGGAAGGCATCCGTCCGCCGCCTTGCCAATCCTGCCGCCGCCGTGCCAATCCCGCCACCGACGTCGCTTCCCATCCCCGCCGCCGCTACCCATCCCCGCCGATCTAGGTCTACCAGGCCCGCTGCCGCCGGGATTGAGGGAGAGAGGAGGGCGGGGCTAGAGGGAGAGAGGAGGGCAAGGAGAGAGGTCGGGGCTGAGCTTACCACGGCGCCGGCCGCCGCCGGGTTCGACCTAGAACTCGCGACGGAGAAAGCGAGCGAGCGAGTCGAGCTAGAACGGGAGCGAGCGAGCGAGTCGCGAGGGCGAGCGAGGAAACTTTCCGTGCCTTTCCGAGGGTGCAGGCTCAGAAAGATTTGAGCGAGCGAACAGGCACGGGAGAGTTGCGCTGGGAATTGCTCACCGTTTCCACGACCCAATTCCTTTACCACTCCAAACAGGTGAATTTGGCCCAGCAATTCCAAAATGCCAATTCCAGCCCAACTTTGCTACATCCAAACACAGTGTAAAAAAAATTGCCTAAACTTTTAAAAACTTCTCACAAACGTCTCAGACAAGCATTTAGTGAATCATTTAAATATTTCAAATTCAACATACACGACAACTAAATACTAGTCATATATACAGTTCATCGGATCGAACAATTCAAATAAAACATGCATAAAGCTGAAAGAAAAAGCATGCGTTCATCCAAAAGCCATCATCACCGATCAAGTTTGATCCATGATAAACACAACATACCATGTTTTATGTTGTGGGCCACCTCCCAGCCAAATTAACGAAAGGACCTCAAATACGAGAGAAATCATAACCAACATAGTCACTACCCCGTGATCCGGCATCTGTTGTTGCTTCCTTGTGATTCATTGGTGCCAACGGGATCGTCAACCTCCTCAACTTTGGCCACCTCATCCTCTTCGGCCACCTCCTCCTCGGCCTCCGGCGCATCCATCGTATCATAGTTGAGTTCATCGAGGCCAACGGTATAATCCAATTGTGTCATGAAATCGGCCACCTCCACCGTAGCCGGACTTCATTGAACAAGAACAACAAGTCACCAACCCAATTCAACCGCCGGAATGATATCACCGAAAGTTTATACCTATTAGACATATCATCGAGCGCTCTGTGGGCATGATCTTCATCGGCGGCTACTGACGTGGGCCTAGAGCTCATACTGCCGCCACCAGTCACCACCACCTGTCGCTCTCTAGCGAGAGATCTCACCGGCTCACACAGCTGGCAGCACCGCCATCATCCGTTGGCACACCACCGCTTGTAAACCACGACCAAGCGCACCACCGCATGTCGCTCACAGCTCCGCTGCTTCCTCCTTGTAGTAACGTTGTCGGCGGGCAACACCGCCCACCTACGGCAGCACAACCTCTCACCAACGGTAGTACCGCCACCCACTACGGCAGTACCACCTTTCCCGACGGTTATCATCTTTGCACTCTGGCTAAATTGTATGCCGGAGCGCTTATATTAGTGAACCTTATTGCTTTATTAATTTAAAGCAGGGCATTGAAATGCCTTTTGTCCACACAAAAAAAGATGTCTACTTTTTTGTTGCATATATACTACATGTGCAAATCTTTAAATGTTGGTTCTGAATTTTTTTATGAACAAAATCTGTCACCGTGTGTTGTGTCATTGTGTGTGAAACTTGTGTTTGTAAATACTCGGAAGTGCACAGACAGAGAAAGCAGTACGCCTGGGCGGTAATGCCTTGGTGCCCCTTCGACGCAGTTTAAAGCTAGAAACGACCATTCAGCATATGAAATCTAACCAAGAAACATCAGTTCTCTGCGCTAAAAATAAGTAATCTATGGCACAAAGCACACGCGTCAGCAACCGACATACTGCATGTATATCCGGTAACGACTTGGGCAAACACGCTTCCAAGCATCATCTTGGCCGGCTACTGCATATACTCCTACTCCCTCCATTCTAAATTAGATGACTTTCATTTGTCAAAATATAAATTTATCTATACTTGTAACATGTCTAGATGCATCCACTTTTTGACAAATGGAAGTCAAGTAAATCCGAACGGAGGGAGTATATGATTGTTCATCCACGAACGACTACCACTACCAGTCCCCCATATCCATCGACTCCTCGAGCAGAAAATTGAGCACACGTTTTCGTGGAGCAAATGGCGGCTCCCCAACGCCGTGGCGGCTCCGGCTGCCTCTGCTGCCTCTTCACGGTCATCGTCATCGTCGCCATACTGGTCGGCGCCGTCGCCCTCCTCACCTATCTCGTCTGGCGCCCAGGCTTCGTCAGGGCCACCGCCGTCTCCGCCACGCTCTCTCGCTTCGACCTCGCCGACGGCCCCTCCGGCGGCGGGGGAACCCTCCGGTACAACCTCACAGTGGACATCCGCTTGCGCAACATCAACGGCTACCGCCTCAACTACGACTACGCGGAGGCGCAGGCGTCCTACGATGGCCAACGGTTCGGGTACGACCCCGTGGAGCCGTTCTCACAGGAGGGAAAGAGCGAGCGTAACATCACGGCCGCGTTCGGCGGCTCGTCGCCCGTCGACGGCGGCGATGCGGTGCGCACGTACCGGAGGGAGAGTAGCGAAGGGTTCTACTTCGTCAAGGTGGGGCTCTACTCCAAGCTGAGCTTCAAGTTCAGCATGACGTCCAACGCGCATCTCAAGTGTAAGATCAGCTGCACGCTCCGGCTGCCGGTTCCGAACGCAAGCGCGACGCCGGTGACGACGCAGCTGGGGACGACGTGCGACGTGGACTACTGATCTGCGCTGGTTTCTAAGGCGGGGATCGCAGCGTTTTTACGTAGACGATTGCTGGTAGCTAGTTTGTCATTTGGGAGCAGGTGATGATCGATCATGCTTTGTTCTACTAAGCGGTAGTACATTCTTCGATTTTCATTGATTTGGGAGTAGTCAGTGTGTGTTGTGTTGTAACGGTTTTCGTCCAGTTTTCTGTAAATTAACTGAGAAATTCTCTTCTTCTTAATTACTAGATTGAGTCAAATCTTTTGCCCTCGTTTCAGAAAAACTGATAAAAAAAAATTGGAAGTCTCACTTTCAGTTTGTTATACTATGGTGCCTTTTGTAGGAACCAATTTATGAGATTAAAGATTAATTCATGTCAAGTAAAAAAACATAGCATTAATCCCAAACGCGCGGTTGTCATTTTGCCAACCGACCCCGCGGTTCCTCGCAGCTCTCAATGATCGCAGTACGATCATTTGCGTTGCTCTATTTTCTACTGGCAACACGTTATGCTATCCATCGAGTTCACCGAATTTTTGTGGAAGACCATTTGGGCTTCATGTTCATCCAAGAGAAGAATAATAGAGAGAAGAAAGATCGAGAGTTCACGCAAAGAGGGTAAGAATACAATGCCTGCGCATGCCGTGACTCATCACGATGCAGCGACAGAGGCCTCGTCGAGGACACCGGTAGAATTAGCCTTTTCAAATTCACATGTATCTAGACAGGTTTTAGTTCGTATCTAGTGAAATAGCTAAAACATGCATGTTATATTTAAAAACGGAGGGAGTACTAGCTAACTAAAGTCTGATTCTGTCACTGCATATGTGAAGACCTGAACACCGATAGTACCCCTTCTGAAACGCCTACGGTCCAGATGCACTACAAAATCTATATTTTTCTGCCACGATTTGAGTATGTGGTAGAAAGTAAAAATTCCCTCGAGTCTCGTCCACCTGATTCGTCGGTACAGACCAACCCATTATGGTTGGCTATCCCCTTGTCAGGATAGTGGTGACAAGTGTGTCAGACCAATGATTGCACTGAACGTGGCACGATGGGGTGTCTCCACGAGGCAACTCGAGTACGCGACACGTGTAACAATGGTAGCTCGACGCGTTTAGTCTCTGTTAATTGCCATATGGACCAACAACATGGCGACAAACTCAGTCAACTGGAGGTGAAAGTGTTGCCCAACAAACCAGTTACACCCCATGTGAAACTGGGGTTGACACGTGGACGTGGGGTTCCCCATGCGGCCCCATATGGGGTTGACACGTGGACGAACCGATGGTGCAAGCGTGTACCGATGTCAAGCCGACACGTTAACCAATCGTATGTCAACACGTGGCGGGATAAGGAGGTGGAGTCTGGATATGAGCTACAGTTTCAGCGCCGTAGCACGATAATACTGATTTGTTCCATTAATCAAATATAGCCAACAAAAGCGTTACAACAATCACCCACTCGTCTGGAATAGCCAGGATCACGATTTTGTTCCTGATTGGACCAACCAATGAAGATCAACAAATCAACACATCCTGATTTCGTGCGATCTGCTGTTCACGATCAAAATTTGTTCCAAATCTTGAACGCGCATTTGAGGTGCCGTGTGTTGTTTGGAAGCAGGAACCGAACGTACTGAACCAGCTCCCGCTGGCTGAATTCATCATCTTCACTATCTCTCAGACTCAGTACGTTGGTGCCTGCCGTTGCAAATTCAAACACTTTGCGCTCGCGTGCTAGTTCTCTCTGACCAAACAGCCATGCCAGCTTTATTTGTTTTGGTGCAAAAAGTCTACCACTACTAGGTCTGCAACAACTATGTCTTTTTGCATTTGCTTAGTATATAAATCTTATTGTCCTTGCTATAAATTTATTGTCCTTGCATCCGTTATTATACTTGATAATTGGTCGGCACGTTGCCCTTAATTGCACATATATTTGGCCTTAGAGCATCCCTAGTAGTACCCTCAAACCCTCAAACCCTTCTAGCGTTTTAAGGGTCAAGAATTGACCTTTTTTTTTTGTACTTTTAAGGGTTGAAAAAGAGGGGCAAAGACTAGAACCCTCAAATCCAACCCTTATAACGGAATTATAAGGGTTGGATTTGAGGGTTCTAGTCTTTGCCTCAACCCCAACCTTTAAAACTGTCATATGACATATCACAAATTTCATCACATTTCATCATTTGACATATCACAAATTTCATCACATTTGACATAAAACAATAATCATTCTAGTTATTATTACAACACCGAATAGTACTTTCAAGCACATAATAATCATTCAAGTTATTACAACAATGTTGGAGCAAATTACAACAATAATTGTTCGAATCAAATAGGACATAGAAAAGTAAAACAAAGGTAGATCATGCGCCACGGCGCAGCCCATCCAACTGCCACTGGTGCTCTACTAGATCATCCCGGAGCCGACCATGAGTGGTTGCATCTTCAATCTCACGATGTGCTTGAAGAAAAGCTTGTACGCGACAAGGGTTTCTTTCCGGTTGCACACGTGTACCAACATTGTCATAGAAACAAGGCAAGTTTAACCCTCTCTCATCCTCTAGGATCATGTTGTGTAGAATCACACAACATTTCATGATGTTCACCAAGGTTTTCTTGTCCCAAAACCGAGCCGGACCCCGAACTATGGCAAACCTTGCTTGCAAAACACCGAAAGCTCTCTCAATATCCTTGCAGGCTGCCTCTTGTGCCTTTGTGAAATGAGCCTCTTTTTTGGTTAAGGGCACCCCATTTTTCTTCTTGATGGACTTCACAAGAGTTGCCCATTCGGGATAAATGCCATCGGTGAGATAGTATCCCATTGAGTACTCATTGTCCATGACTTTGTAGTTGCAAGTTGGAGCATCCCCTTTTATTAATCTTTTAAATAAAGGAGATCTATTGAGCACATTGATATCATTGAGTGTTCCGGGCAACCCAAAATATGCATGCCAAATCCATGTGTCCTCCGATGCCACGGCCTCAAGCACAATGGTAGCATCACGGCTTTTACCGCAATACATGTCGTGCCATGCCTTTGGGCAATTTTTCCATGTCCAATGCATGCAATCAAGACTACCTAGCATCCCCGGCCATCCCCTTTTTTCATTGATTTCCATCAACCTCTTCGTATCTTCCTCGTTTGGTGCTCGAAGATACTTTTCACCATACAACCGGATGACCAACTTTGCAAACCTACGGACGGACTCCGTGGTTGTATCTTCTCCAATGCGAAGATACTCGTCGGTATAGTCCGCGGGTATGCCATAGGCGAGTAACCGCATTGCCGCCGATATCTTTTGGTATGCACTAAACCCCATGATACCGGCGGCGGATCTACGACGCTTGAAATAATGGGAGGCCGCCTCACAATCGTTGACAATCTTCACAAACAGACTACGGCGCATTCGGTACCTTCTGCGGAAGAGGCGAGGAGGGTATGTAGGTACCTCGTCGAAGTAGTCTTGCATCAAATGCTCGTGTCCGAGAGCGCGGTTCCGGTAGATGGTGACTCGCCCCATCTTCGACCCTCTCCTCTGATCCATCATCTTCGCGTGGTCTTCAAACGCTTGCACGTCGACGACGAGGCTCATCATCTCGACGTCGTCGTCTTGCAACAACTCGCCAATGTCCGAATCTTCGGATGACGACCAATCCGACGAATCGGACAACGAGTCCATGTCGTCGTTGTTCACCTCCATCTACATACCGAGTGGCAACAATTGTGAGTGCCAATGAAGCAAAAATGAAAAACTGAAAAATTAAAAAGAGCAACAATTGCTCACCTTCGGGTCTGGCTGCTGGGGAGCGGGGCGGGAGCCGGCCTGGGGAAGGAGGCGGTGGCGGCCTGGGCGTGGGAGGCGGCGTGGGCGGCGTGGGAGGCGCCGTGGGCGTCGGGGGCCGGCGTCGATGCGGCTAGGGTTGAAAATGATAAGTAAACTTTCCGGCTGTTTCCGTAGAAAAAATAAATGAAGAGCCAAAAATGGTAAAGGAAACGGCATTTTGCGAAAACAAAACGGAAACGGCATATTCAAAAGTGAAAATGACAAAGGAAACGATTTAGCAGTTTCCGGCGGAAACGGAAACGAAACGGAAAATTCCGGAAATATAAATACGGAATCTTTCCGCACAAACAATACACTCTGGATTCGAGCCACCCACAGCCCAAGTGCAAACTGAGGCCTGCCTATATCGCTAGTTAGGTCCATTAGTTAATACTAAACCCTAACTAATCTAGGTACATACATGCAGCGTGCGATCACAAGCCCAGAACACCGCCTCGACAATCGCTTGGAGGATAGCCGCCTCGACTCCTTGATCCCCCGACGACTCCTCCGTGCCCAGCGCACTGCTCCGTTTCGCGCCTTCGCTTTCGATCGGTGGGCAATTCTTGTCTTGTTAGCTACTTATATTTATATTTTGTGAGTATGCACCAACATATTATACCGTTATTGTATTCCGACAAATATCCGCTTTCGTATCGTATCTTTTCCGTATCCTTTCCCTATTCATTTCCGGCGATTTCCGATTCCGTATTCGTTTCCGGGGTTTCCGATTTTGTTTCCGATTCCGGCAAGACGAAAGGAAACAAAAACGATAATTCATGTTTCCTTCCGTTTCCGTTCCGTTTTCAACCCTAGATGCGGCGTCGGGTGCCCACGTCGATGCGGCGTCGGGGGCCCGCGTGGGAGGCGGGAGGGGCGCGGCGGGGGATGGCGGCGGGCGTGGGCGGAGGAGGAGGCCACCGGGGCGGAGGAGGAGGCGACCGGGGCTGGCGTCCGGGGCGGGGCGGCGTCGTCCGGGGACCCGCGTCGATGCGGCGTCCGGGGTGGGAAGGCGGGAGGGCGGGGAGGCGGGAGGGCGGCCGGGGATGGCGGGGACGGCGGGGATGGCGGCGGGCGGCCGGCGGCGGCCGGATCCGGGGGAGGAGGAGGGAGTGGGGAGGTTGGGGAGGCTGAATACTCCCTCCCGCGCGTGGATGGCGTCGAGTGCGGGTCGGGAGGGATTTTGCTCCCCAACCCTCACTTCTACAGGCCAGCAGGGGGTTTGCAGGTCCAACCTCTAAATTTTTTTAGGGGTTTGAGGATTTAGGGGTTCTAGTCTACGGCTTTTTTTCCACGCAAACTGTAAAAAAACAGTTATTTTTAGGGGTTTGGGGATTTAGGGGTACTACTAGTAATGCTCTTAATCGCACATACATATACCCTGCCTGGCCTGAGCCTCGAGATCGATCAACATCAGCAAAGCTCGATCCATGGGCGCTTGTGTGAGCAGATGCTGCCCCTACTCTTCTCCCCCTCCCACCGCCGGCGACGACTCCTTGTCCTTGTGCGGCGGCGGTTCTCCGACGCCGAGGAGCCGCCACCAGAGGGCCAAACATGCCGTCGCCGTGCACCCACTCCCGCTCGCTTCCAGTTCTCCCGCGCCCGTCGCCGCCTCCACATCAACCAGCTCCTCCTTGCTGTCCGCCGCAAACTCCTCCGTCTCCATGTCCACCACCACCTCCTCAACAACCGCTACTTGTTCGTCGTCCTCGTCCTCGTCGTCACGGCCCTTCTCGGCCGAGTTCCGCAAAGTCCGCACTTGCAGGGACGTTGACATGGAGGTCGTGGTGCTCGACCCCCACAACAAGAAGAAGCTCTCCCGGCCATCCTTCGCCGCTCCACGCCAATCATCGTCGCCAAGAACGCCTCCGGCTCTGTCCGTGGTCAAGTCTCCGAGGAAGAAGAAGCCTAGCACCAGCACCAGCACCAACAGGCACAGCAACGGCCGCTGCTGTATCCGTACAACAACCCCGACGACGGCGGCGGCGAGGCGCGCGCGGCCGTCGCCCCCTCGTGCGCCGCCTGTAGGAGCAGGAGCAAGGGCAGGGGCAAGAGGCTCGGCGTCCTACAGGAAGAACAGGCTTTCATCTTCTTCGTCCTTGTGCAGATCAGCGGATTCAGGCGGGCGGAGGAAGAGCGCCGGGGTGACGGTGGCCGCCGCCGGTATTGGTGTTGGTGGTGGAGAATTGGTAGATGACCTCAACAATCCTCTCATGTCCATGGACTGCTTTATCTTCCTCTGATCCCGTCTCATCTCTCAACGGTGCGTTGCAGCATGTATCTACTGTAATTGTCTCTGTACCTTCTTCGTTTTCCCTTCAATCTGGTGTGCCTTTTACATATACACTAGCAGACAGGCTTGTTTTGTTGTAACTTGCATGCGTGTTGTTGATTCTGATCTTCTTTGATTGAAGCCTCTTCTTTCTCTGTCAGGAATTCCTATCTTCAACTCTGAGAAAACTAATACGGAGTAGTATATACCAGCCAGCGTTTACTAATAGCCAAAAAATATAATTTCCCCTATACATTAATTGATTCTACCCAGAAAGAAAACACATCGTTGAGCTAGCTGGCTGTTGTAGAACATGCAGACAACTAAACAGGGACCAATTTCTTTATGTAGACGAAGAAAATTTTAGAATCACAAATTAAGATTTCGAGAAAGCCTACAATAAAGTAAATCTCCGGGAAGATACAATAAATTAAGATTAAGTGGTAGGAATCATCGAGCTGGATTACTTTTTCTTTATAATATATAGGTCTGGCCCTTTCGAATGAAACATTAACAATCGGAACTTAAGTTTCGATTGTTGTTTCTTAAATTTTGGTTGTAGTTTCTTAAGTTTCGATTGAAATTGTACTTTTCCGTTAGTTGAGGAATGTGTCTATTTCTTCTGGGTCTAGAACCCGTATTTATAGAAATTGACTAGGACCCTTTCTGTAACAGACTCTCTGGATGAGAGGATTTTCTCCAGTCTCACAGAAGTGGGTAAATAATTTGGTGTCTAGAGGAAATGTAGCTATTAAAGTCTACGATGATACTAGCCACTACCGTGAGACAAAAAATAGGGCTACATCAACGCGATCCACTATCACCAATGTTGTTCAATATTGTTGCGGTATGCTTATTATCCTTATTGAATGTGCTAAAATGGATGATCAAATATCCAGTGATGTGTTGCATCTTGTCAATAATGGTTTTTCAATATACAATATGCAGATGACACTATCCTTTTTGTGGAGCATGATTTGAAAAAGGCCAATAACCTCAAATAGTACTTTGTGCCTTTGAGAAACTGTCTCGTTTAAAATTTAACTTCCACAAGAGTGGGCTATTCTGCTATGGCGAAGCCTGTGTGAGGCTGAGTTTCATACTCGTTATATGTGGATACAAATTCACTATTGTAAGCAAACGATAGGGGATTGGAAACAACTGGAGGAAATGATTTAAAAGAAATCTAGTAGCTGGAAAGGGAAATACATGTCCACAAGTGAAATTTAATAATTATCACCAATCTGGTATTTATATTATGAGATCCTGGATTAAGAAGGATTATCAACATGTGAAAGGACAAGGATGTCGCCCAGAGGGGGGGGGGTGAATAGGCGATTAAAAAATTCCGGTTTAGGCTTGATAAATGCGGAATAAAACTAGGAGTTTTAATTTAACAAGCACACAACCTAAATATACTAGGCTCACCTATGTGCACCAGCAACTTATGCTAAGCAAGACAAGTAACAAGGTGATAGCGAGATATAAGACTTCAAGCACGAAGGCTATCACAATGTAAAGTGCATAAGTAAAGAGATCGGGTATAGAAATAACCGAAACACGCAGAGACGATGATGTATTCCCGAGTTCCTCCTTTTTAGGGGAGTACGTCTCGTTGGAGGGGTGTGAGTTTCAAACTCAAACGCCACAAATGGCCTCACCCTATTCTCCGATGAACCTTGCCCAAAAGCTCGGTTCACCTTCCACTATCGGAATCCTTCAAGGCGGAATCCGGAGCCTTTACAACAATCTTGAGGCACAACCCACAAAAGGATTGGGAGCTCCCAAGTGACCACAAAAGGTCCCAACTAGCCACAAAAGGCCTTGACCACAAAAGGTCTCAAGAACACCGTCTAGGGTCCAACGACCCAAGAGTAACAAGCTCACGAACTTTCACTTCCACGAAACCTCGTGGAGAGAGCAAACCGATGCAACATAATGCAATGGCAAGAACACAAGAAGTGCTCAAGTCCTTCACTCTCAAATTCCAACAAAGCAACAAATGCTTATGTGGGAATAAGAGAGGAAAAACAAAGAAGGAGAAACACCAAGAACTCCAAGATCAAGATCTACTACCTCACTTAGAGGAGAGATGGATTGGTGGAAATGCAGATCTAGATCTCCTGTCACTTTTCCCTCAAAGATATGCAAGAATCATGGGAGGAATTGAGAGAGGGGCAAACTTTCCAAGGTCAACAATGGAGGTAGAGAGAGAGAAACGTGCTGCAGAAAAGCGTAGTCTCTTTGGGGAAGAAGGGGCCTTTTATAGGTCTCCAAAAAATAGAGCCGTTGCAGGAATTCTTACACCGGAGACTCCGGTCGGAGTGACCGGAGACTCCGGACACATTCCGGTAACACTCCGGTGTGACTCCAGTGGGTGTCACCACTTTCGTCACACGATGAAAAACGAGCAGGCCGGAGACTCTGGTTTGCCCTGAGTCCGGAGACTCCGGTCTGGTAGACCGGAGACACCGGCCCTGGCACGCCGAAGACTCCGGACAGGAAATCCTGCAACCACTCAGTAAAACTGCAAACCCCATAACTAATTCATTTGAACTCCAAATCAGGTGAAACCAATTTTGTTAGAAAGATAGCAACAAGAGCTTTCCTGATAGAGCTTTGGTGAAACCAATTTTGTTGGAAATATTAAGAACCATAAATAGAGTTAAGTTGCCACACATGGGAAGGTGTGGAACTTTCCTCAAGGATAAACCAATAATATTTCCAACCCGAAAACGCAACAAGTTTTCCAAACGAAATCCATTTTCGGAGAACTTGGGCTTGTCATGAAGATCACAACAAGCACCAAAACCCAACAAGGAGACAAACCAAGTAAGAACCACGAAAGATGATATGCCAAGTATGCAAAGGTTTGAGCTCTCCACAAAGATGCGAACAAGTTACTCATTTGAGCCCCCTTGATAGTACGGTGTCTATCCTATAACCCGGTCTCTTACTAACATCATGAGACCGGTAAAATAGAAACCTTATCAAGATCAAACCTTTGCCTTGCACATTCCACTTGAGCTAGATGATGACGATCTTGATCTCTTCAAGTGGACCACCTTTCTTGATTGCGCTTTGCTTGGTGAAAAATCACATATTGCTCCCCCATACACCAAGATGGGAGTGCCTCTCTTAGGAACATCTTCACTTGACCATTATCTCCAAATGGGTTGCAAGCTTCAAGCATATGATGTCTTCTCGATGTCCATCTTGAACCTGCACATCTCAACCTTGATGACGATCACCACTTGACGGCATCCTCCATGAGCTATAAGAAATCTTCCTTTTGATGCAAGCCCATGGAGATATACCTAACCCCAACAAAGGAATGCCACACACATAATGGGTTATGTAGCGCCCTGACCCGACTGCTATAGAGTGATGATGTGTGTCACTGGTTAAGCGATACAACCGGAGGTTACGGGTTTACCAATCCCCGGCCAAAACCTTTGGCAGGCGTTGCTCGGAATGGATCATCGGCAACGCAACACCCCGATTGATGCCTTAACACAGGCACAACCCTCAATGTATAATAGAGAGATCAAGACTTGTGGAACAACTGGCACATCACAGACTCTACGACACCAGCATTATAGTTCAACTCTTATAATAGAGAAAAATAGCAAAATACAACCAGAGGTCACGGACCCAACATTACAACAAGCGGAAGCAAATTAGGTTGTTCTAAACAACAAGAACCAAATTATGGCCTAAGAGGCCTACAAATAAACATCCAGCGCCAGCTGTTCCAGGATGTCCCAAGCTGCCACCTGGGAACCCCAGACTACTCGTCGACGTCCACAAAGAACCCACCTTCGAGGTCGGTGAAGTCCTCCTCTGAAACAAAACAAACGACGTTGAGTTCGACGAACTCGCAAGATTATATATAGAGCTTTAGCTCGATGAAGCTTTCAAGGTTTTATGGTTGTTTTGCATAAAGCTGATTTTATTTAAGAAAACATAACTCAATGGCATCGACTATTCAGAGTATTTGCAAAAGGGGGTAAGAAGTGACTCTTTTCTTGATCACTTTTCTCATCACCAACCATCATCAACCACTGTACCTGTTCATCAAAGGCACCTCCCCGAATCACCCTCGAGGAAGTCAACCTTGCATTCTTGAGTGGTACCTCTAGTACCCAAGTTTTAATCATTCCGTTCATGTTATTCTATGGTCTTATCGTCCTTTCCCAAGTTGTCCGTAACCGTGGACACGGCTTTTCGAAAAGATTTAACCCTGCAGGGGTGCACTGTGTTTACCTTCGGTACCGCCCGGCCCATTGCCTACGCTTAGCTCTCTTCCGGGGAAAGCTGGCTGAGTGGGAACGGTTACAACCTTTACCTTGTTGAGGACTAACCCAAGATCATCAGTGAGGACGGGACAGGTTCAGTGCCTCCAACACCCTGCCCCGTGGCCACTCATTTTCCTAACACCACATCCTCATCTCTGTCTTGCCACCATCTCAACGCACGCGCAAATGGAAGCTCAAACTAGAGGACCCTGGCTAGCCCCGCTCAAGTTAGTCGGTCGACGAGGGCTCCATATACCCCACCGAAAGGAAGCGCGCTCATTCTTCGTTCAAGAGGTAAAGAACTCGCACCTAGGCGGCGAGAGTGAGACAAAACACCACCATACCAAGTGGCCTCTCATCCCCACCTTTAAGCATTATATTACCTGTCACCACAAATTCTCCACCATCATCCGGACATTTCAACACCTGTTTCCAACATGAAATATCCATCGGACGGCTAAGCATTTAACTAAGCAGGGCTAAGCATCAACATTGCATAGTTAAGTATTTCAGGCCAACAATACAATCCTATGGATAATAGGAGGGGAAACAGGTAATTGGCATCGGAATCTTAATGCAGCTATAGGATACTCTAATCCAAGCAAATTGACATTTGGAACCGCATGCAATATTATAGTGGAGAAAATATTTGCGGAAAATAGGATAAGATATGCTCAGAGGGGGATTACGCTTGCCTTGTTCAAGGTACTGGCAGTACGGATCCTCGGGGTATTGTGGAGTAACCCCGGCTGCTTGATCTATCGAGACATAACAACGGAGGAGCAATCAATCACCACACAGGTTTTAACAAATGCAATGCACAAACACATGATGGCATGACATTTATAATGCACTGAATTTATTCTAGTAAGAGCTACTAATTCATATGAGGTGCAGAGATAATTATTCAACAAGAGAGGAATCTAGCTCCACATTTGTTTTAATGTTTTCCTGTGCTATAAGTTCATGTAAACATGCATGGAAATGATGCCAAAGGTTAGTGCACATTTTTCTGAGCATTTCGATATAAAGAACACCTTTTTCGGACGTCCCGATAAAAAGTTATTAATTATATAATTTCCTCTTTTTAAATATTTGCTTTTAATTATTTTATTTCCAACGATAATAATAATTACTCGATCTCGAGGAAAATAGATGGAACACGAAGGAATCATCGAGTTCGATAACCCTCTAAGGCGCGAAGGAGTAGCCGGAACTAAGCGCAAAGGGGGAGAAATTGGAAAAATAAGCAGCGGGAAAAAACTGTGTAGCCGGTTTCCAGCCCGGCTGGGCCGGCTAGCAGGCCGGCCTGGCTCCAGAGCCCACCGGCTCTCAGCCCGGTCTGGGCCGGTTCCTGGTCCGGCTATGGGCCAGAGAGGGACGGCCCCCAGCCCGGCTTAGCCGGTTCCTCGACCGGACAGAGCGAGGTACGGCGACGACGAGCGCGTCTACGGTGTCTCCGGCGAGCTGCACGGCTCGAGGGGCTAGGAGGAGAGGGGAAAGGGTGCCACGGCCTGGGAAGCTCACCCTGGTGGCGTGGATGCGCTCGGGGGGAACCAGAGGTGGACGGGACGGCGGCAGTTGCCCGGCGAACCTCGGCCGTGGTCGGAGAAGAGCACGAACGGCGGTGGCGATTCCGGTCGATTGGCGGGGTCCCGGCTCGATTCCAGCGGCGAGGTCGACGAGGAGGACACGGCGAAGCTGGGGGTGGTCTTGGTTTGGCTCGGGAGCTACTCAAGTGACGGCGACGAGCACGGCAGCCTCGGCGGCCATGGCTGCTCGTGGGGAGCAGAGGGGGAGAGGAGATGGAGCAGGGGCGAGTGGGGATGGGGAGCAGAGGGCCCCGGGGTCCGTGTCTTCCTGCGGTGAAGGCAGAGGGGGCCCTGGCGCAGCGCGGGCGGAAGGAGCTCGGCGAGCTGGTGCGGCGCGAGCGGGAGCTCGGTCGCTACAGCGAGGAGATGAAGATTTTGCAATTTAGCCCCTGGAAGTTCTAAATTCCTCACATATAGGTCCTTTTCAGCACTGGTTGCACTGTTTTTAATTAGTTGGGGCAGTTAAACACTTCCAAAAATTATGCAAAATTTTGGGGAGTCTCTTTATATTAATATGAAGTTCCCCTAATTTTTCCAGATTATTTGGAAATCATTTGGTAGGAAAATAAAATAGGAATTGCTCACAGGCAATTTTGAGTTGCTCTCCTTTTATTTTATTTTACAATTCAAAATAGTTTGTCAAAATTATCTTTGGAACTTTTGGAACTTCCTTGACAAATATGAGATGTCAAAGTATTTGTTGTAGCAAGTTTTGCATGTTACTTTGCTATGTGGCCAAACCAACTATTGTGTTGTTTAGCAATTTCAAATGGATGCAATGATGCATGTATGGAATGAAAAAGTGAAAAATTAATCCATAATTTGCATTACCAAAAGTGGGCTGTTACAATTCTACCCCCCTTACAGGAATCTCGTCCCGAGATTCTAATATTGCGGAAAGAAGTCGGGATACTCCTCACGTAGACTAGACTCTCGTTCCCAAGTTGCTTCTTCCTTGGAATGGTGAGACCATTGAACCTTGAGGAACTTGGTAGTCTTGTTACGAGTCTTCCTTTCGGCTTCATCCAAGACACGGATAGGATGATCGCGATAGGTGAGGTCTTCCTGGAGATCAAGCTCCTCATGATTGACCCCATGGATGGGATCCTTGGGGTCAATCGTGAGGGGAAGTTGGGATACATGAAACACATCATGCACATTTGGGAATTTGACCGGTAACTCCAATTGATAAGAAAGATCTCCACGCTTGGCCAGAACGGTGAAAGGGCCAACATAGCGAGGGGCCAATTTCCCTTTGATGGCGAACGCCACGAAGGGGAGAGACGCGGAGATAAGCTTTATCACCAATTTCATAGTGAATTTCCTGATGGTGCTTATCATAGTAGCTCTTCTGCCTAGACTGAGCAATCTTCAGATTCCCTCTTATGATTCTCACCTTCTCCTCAGCTTCATTGATAATATCCGGACCAAAGAGTGCCCTCTCTCCGGTCTCGGACCAATTTAGAGGAGTGCGACATTTTCTTCCATATAGAACTTCAAATGGAGCCATGCCCAGACTAGCTTGATAGCTATTGTTGTAGGAGAACTCCGCAAGAGGGAGATACTTTTCCCAACCCTTGCCAAAAGAGATCACACATGCCCTAAGCATGTCTTCCAACACTTGGTTAACTCTTTCGGTCTGACCATCAGTTTGAGGATGGTAGGCGGTACTGAAGTTGAGACGGGACCCCATAGCAGTTTGGAAACTCTGCCAGAATTTGGATACAAAGATACTTCCACGGTCCGATATGATCCTCAGAGGGACCCCGTGCAATGGAACAATATGAGCCATATATAAATCAGCAAGTTGACTTGCCCGTATATCATCACGGACTGGTAGGAAGTGAGCAACCTTGGACAGACGATCAATGATTACCCAGATTGCATTGTTGCCCTTAGGGGATCGGGGAAATCCGGTGATGAAGTCCATACCAATTTCATCCCATTTCCACTCGGGAACTGCAATAGGGCGGAGAGTGCCGGCAGGTCTTTGATGTTCAGCCTTTACCCGTCGACAGGTGTCGCATTCAGCAACATACTTGGCAATTTCTCGTTTCATACGAGTCCACCAGAATTGCGGCCGAAGGTCTTGGTACATTTTGGTACTACCGGGATGGATAGAGAGAGGTGATTCATGAGCTTCTTGTAGGATGAGCTCCCTCAAATTCCGGTTCTTTGGCACTACTAGACGGTCACCAAAATAAACAACTCCAGATTCATCTTCTGAGAAACATTTGGCCTTTCCGCTAGCAATGTTCTTCTTGATATTCAGGATACCCTCATCCAGCTTCTGAGCATCCTTAATCTGGTCTACAAGAGTAGCTTTGATCTCCAGATTTGCAAGGTAGCCGGAGGGAACAATTTCCAGGTTCAAACGGGCAAACTCTTCATGAAGAGCAGGTTGAGCCTTCTCAATCATCATATTGTTGCAATAGGACTTCCGACTTAGCGCGTCAGCCACGACGTTTGCTTTGCCGGGTTGATAGTTCAGACTCACATCATAGTCCTTGATTAACTCCAACCAACGCATTTGCCTGAGATTTAAATCCGGCTGGGTGAAGAGGTACTTCAGACTCTTGTGATCCGAGAAGATCTCGCAACGGTTACCAAAGCATAGACCACCGCGGCAAGTTCTAGATCATGAGTTGGGTAGTTGTGCTCATGTGGCTTCAATTGGCGAGAAGCATAGGCCACCACATGGCCATCTTGCATTAGCACACAGCCCAGGCCTTGCAGAGAGGCGTCACAGAAGACGATGAAATCCTTGCTTGTGTCCGGCAAGACAAGCACATGAGCGGACGTGAGCTTGGTTTTCAGTATTTTGAAGCTCTCTTCAGCTTCGGTCGTCCACACGAACTTTTTATCCTTCTTGAGAAGGTCAGTCAGGGCCTTGGCTATCTTGGAGAAACCTTCGATGAATCGGCGGTAGTAACCCGCCAATCCGAGAAAGCTACGGCTGTCCTTGACTGACATTGGAGTTTTCCAATCCAGAATGGACTGAATCTTGTCAGGAATGACAGCCACACCATTAGCGGATATCACATGACCAAGGAAGACGAGATTATCCAACCAGAACTCACACTTGGAAAACTTGGCATAGAGACGGTGTTCTCGGAGTCGTGTCATGTGGCACCCCGATCCAGATGATCGAGCTACCCCATATACCAGCCCCAGAAACACTGGATATATGATAACTTGATACACAAAGACATAACCAAATATATTTAAGGCTCCGAGTTCGGACGGTTACAATATATTACAACACAGGGTGAGGCTCCAGCGATCGCGCAACACGCGCACACAACGGTATGTACATTATTTCTTTCTAACATCGAGCCTCCATCAGAGATCGCAGCGGGTATGTAGGTAGTAGCGTGGCACGGCGGCCTTATTCCACGGGGTTTCTGCCTGGGACACGGGTTCCTAGTTCTCGTACAGCGGGTACTCGGCGACAGGTGCAGCGGGGTCTGGCCACATTGAAAAGCCAGGTGAGTACATTGAATGTACTCGCAAGACATTAGCCGAAAATCAAACAGGGCCTATCTATTTGGCATGGCATAAGTTCGGAAAGTAGCATGGCATAAGTTCGGGTATAAGAGTACGAGTCCAAGCTTAACGGTTGGACTTAACTTACGTACTTACCTTAGTAGGGACGTTTCGCGTTATCGAGTGAGATCACGTTTCTCACCCAACAACTCGTAATCACAACTAGGCTTCCAAGCCTCTAGCCAACTATGGCTTTATTTCTCGATTCTCAAGTCCTTAGCCAACTCTGGCTGGACTCTCGAACTTTCACGTGACGGTTGGGTTTACATTAATTATTTCTCCAAGTTCGGCTGGACTGACTCATAGCGTGACTTGACCCAAACACCGTCCCATAACCTAGGTACAAGGCTAGATTCTAGATTTACACTCTCGAGAGGTGGCAACTTTTATCCACACGCTGAAGTCTAAGCTTGTACCGCCGGTACCGAAGTACTAAAACCGATCATGGCGGCAGCACAAACCCACACTTCCACGGCTGCTTATCCTACCCAGACACTCCCTATATAGCCACCGACACGCCCGAGGGACCAAGTCTTATGACGAAGTGAATCCGGCACGCCCCCAACAGATGAGCGATGCCTAGCTCCGGAACCTTCGCAAAACTAGCCCCGACCACAAAGGTAACCGACTAGACTTGGCAAAAGGGTGGCGTCAAAGGAGGCTTGATAGAATACTCGGCCATGGTCTACCCATTTCAACGACGCGTGGTTGTGCTTGTTGTGTCTGGTGGGTGGCACTATGTGACTCAATCTAGTCGAGGGAGGTGATTATCTTTTAGTCAAATTTTAATTACCAACATAAACCAAGCAATAATGATATTCACAAGGTAGTTCAAGTAATAGCATAAGGTAGCTCAAGTAATAGCATAAGGTATACATTGGTGGCTATGGCGGTTTCCCCAGCCGGCGTCACCGTAAAATAATGTTGCAGAAAATAGTACAGTGGGTTAGTCGGATGACTATGGCGGTTTCTCCAGCCGGCGTCATCAAAATAATAAACTGAAAAGCAATCATAAGAAAGAAAGCGTCCATTCCACTCGAGGGTTAACCTGACGTGGTGTCAGCAATCTTGGCAAAAAGATCCAAATGGAAAGCAAATGTCCCAAGCGTCGCAGTCCAGGTGGGCTTACGCCAACCACGTTTGACGGAGGAATAAGAACAAATAACTCTTTTGGCAAATGCCCCCAACTCCGAGGATCACAGGACGACATTCGTCTGCTCCTCACCTCGGCGAAGAAGAAGAAGCAAACAAAGCCCCGCAAGTGCGAGGCGCACAGTTGTAATGTTTCCCCATTCCTTTGACTGTGATGGTTCCTCCGGTCATCGCCTCGGGAATGCGGGTGATGCGTAGACAAGTAATTATAAAGTAATTGCGATAATTTAAAATGCAACATGGCATGTGAGGTGCAGTAACAATCAATTTAAGCAATTCAATTTAATTTCTAGGGTTCGACCAAGTTTGAGATTGGGTTGATGGCTTGCCTTCAGTAGTGGGGTAGGGTTCCGGAACAACTTCGACTTCTTGAGAGAGGTTTAAATCTAATACAAGCATAAATAAAGCATCACAAACCCTTCCTAAGCCATTGAATAAAAGACTAAGCAAACAACCTCCAAACCAAAATGTTTTGATGCCAATGGATAAACAATTTCAAAACAAAGCTGGCAAAATTTGTTTCATATTTTTCTGACTATTTTTGAGAGAGTTGTGCCCTTTTAAAGTTGGGGTAATATTCTGCCTAATTTTAAACAGAAAATAAAACAGGAAAACGTTTCGGTTAATTATTAAAACCCTAACTAGTGGGTCCCACATGTCATAGACACTACTCGAAATGTTATTCCGCGCGGGAAAGAAGAAGAACAGGGCGCCGTCTCCGGCGAACTCACCGGCGGCGATTCCAGGGAGCTAGGGCGACGGGGAGGTGAGGGAGAGGAAGCAGAACGTCTCGGGGAGGCCTGCCGCAGCTAGTTCGAGCACCCACGCTTGACGGGGAGGTCGGGCTGGAGCGGAGCTTCTCCTCCCGCGGCTCCGGCGATGTGTCGAGGAAGGATACGACGGCTCCGGCCACCGTTCACCCAGGCGAGGGCAGCTGGAGGTCCATCGTGGTCCAGAGAGGTGGTGTGCGTGATGAATCGGCGGGGGAGGGGCTGCTGGAGTGGGTTTCGAGCGGATTCCGTGCGGCGGTGGCGAGCTCGATTCCGATGCTGTGGTGCTCTACGGGTTCTGGTACTGCTCTGGAAGATGATTGGGAGGTTGAGAGGTGAGCTGTGGTGCTTGGAGAGGCCTGGGGTGGCTTCTTATACCGTCTCCGAGCTGTGGCCGCCGTTAATGGCGCGGCAAGGTGTCAGCCGTGGCGTGGGAGCGGTGCGTGCGGCGTGTCGCGAAACCGGTGGCACAGTGGCGCACGCGGCACAGGAGGGAGGGAGTGGATGAGCTCGGGGGCGGCTGGGTCGCTGACGGAGGGGCCCCAGGCGGCGCTGTGCTGAGCGGCGCGTCGGGATGCGTCGGTGGCGCGTGCTGAAATCATCTTCGGCGACGCGTGGATGTTGGGCGAGTCAGGGGGAGGAGGGGAACATGCTGGGCGTGGTTAGGGTCGCGGGGATGCAGAACGTCGACGACCATATCGTGGCGGCGCCGTCGGGCACGGCCTCGCCGGCGGTGATCACCAATTTGTCCATGCCAGAAGCGGCATCGACGCGTCTCTCTTGACTCCGTGTTCCAAACGCGATGGGGTTTTCACCACTGCACGCCAAATTTCAAAACCTTCAACTTTCCTGAATAGAGTTTTTGAAGAATCGAAACTTGGTGCGAGTACCACTTTTGAAAAACCATACTGGTCAAAATGAAAACTTTTGTTTTGATGAAGCAAAACTTTTTTGGTCAAGCTACCCTTCGGCCCTGAGGTGTAGACACACCTTGTGCTTGCATCTATGCCCTTGCCTCATGTTAGAAAAATCATTTAACTAGTTTTTAAAATCCTTTGAGTTAGAGGGCAGAAAAAGAATGGAAAAGATAAGAGGTATATCCCCAAGTGCAAACCAAATATTTTTGCATAAATAGGCTATATATTGCCTAGGGATCATTCCCTAATTTTTGGAGAATTTTTAGAGCAATAAAACAAGTACTTCCTTTGGAAGGCTCAAATAAAGGGATTTTGTTTTAACGATAAATAAAAATATTGAGAA
Source organism: Poa pratensis (assembly GCA_947311845.1). NCBI lineage: Eukaryota > Viridiplantae > Streptophyta > Magnoliopsida > Poales > Poaceae > Poa > Poa pratensis. The sequence continues at coordinate 72,633,016 of CAMZMU010000020.1, forward strand.
AATGATTCCGGAGTTTTGGGGCCAAGCAAACAAGATACCAAGTGGGAGAGAACACAAAACTCAAGATCCCAAACTTTGGCAAGGTTTCGTCGAAGATTGAAAATTGGAAAGGTCATTTATCGAGGGCAAATTAAATCCAAAATCGATGACCAAATTTTTAAAAGAAATTTTTTGAAAGGCCAAATTCCAGGATGTTACATGTCAGAACCAAACGAAGATGTTCCTCATGCTCTTCATTGGTTTTGGAATAGATGAGGATGTCATCAATGTAAATGACGACAAACTTGTCTAGATAGTCCATGAAGATGGAGTTCATGAGCCTCATGAAAGTAGCTGGAGCATTTGTGAGACCAAAGGACATGACGGTATACTCATATGAGCCATAACGAGTAAAAAAGCCGTCTTTGGAATATCCTCCTTTCTGATCTTGATCTGATGGTATCCTGACCTCAGATCCATCTTGGAGAATACTGTTGCACCAGCTAACTGATCCAACAGATCATTGATGCGAGGAATAGGATACTTGTTCTTGATTGTCACCGCATTCAACGGTCGATAGTCAGAGACTAGACGAGGCACGGTAGAATCTCTCTTCTTGACAAAGAGTACCGGACAACCCCATGGTGAACTGCTAGGCTGATGAAATCCTTCGCTAACAGCTGATCAATTTGCTCTTTCAACAGAGCCAACTCTTCCACCGGCATACGGTAGGGCTTCTTGGAAATCGGAGCAGTACCGGGAAGTAGATCTATGACAAACTCCACACTTCGGTCAGGAGGCATGCCAGGCAATTCTTCCGGGAACACATCCGGGAAGTCACACACCACGTGTATGTCCTGGATTTCAGGAGGAGATTCGCCTTCCATAAAGCAAAGGAGAATCTCAGGTGAGTTGGGTATGATTGAACATGGAGGTCTTGACAGTGCAGACCAATACTTAACACTGTCGCCGGAAGAATTGGTCACGGTGACGGTCTTGGCAGCACAGTCGAGATTAGCCTGGTATTTGGCTAGCCAGTTCATGCCCAATATGACATCAATGCCACTTGACCTCAGAGCTACCAAAGCGAAAGGAAAAGAGTAGTAACCGATAGTAATCTGGACTTCAGGAGTAACCCCATCGGTTTGCCATTTGGAGCCAGGAGTGGCGATCACCAAGGGACGTCTCATTTTCTCAAACGGTATTTGTGGTCTTTTGCAAAAGCTATGGATATGAATGAATGCGATGCTCCAGAATCAAACAAAACTGTAGCAATTGTTGTTGATTCGTAGCTCACCCATAAGGACGCCGGGGTCCTCTTCAGCTTCTTCAACAGAGACGTGGTTCAGGCGACCACGCACAATAGGTCCAGCCTTGCCAGCTGGAGTGGCAGGGGCTCGTGCAGGAGTTAACGCGAGAGGTGCCTTCTGGGGGCACTCCCTGGAGTAGTGGCCAGCCTGGCCACAGGTGTAGCAAGTGAGTCCAGGTGGAGCAGGTAGCATAGGACGGTACCCACTCCCGCCTACCCCAAGTGTCGAAGTAGTGGGGCGCGGAGGTGGTGGCCTGTATCCCGCGGCTCTCGGCATGAATGGAGCACGGGCACAGCGCTGTAGGGAACAAACACCCTGCGCTTCTTGCTCTCAGAACCCGAGGAACTCTGGTGGTCCCCGTGGCGGGCCTCTTGGAAGCCTCAAGTTCCTTTCTTCCTTGCTCAAGAGTAAAGCCTGGTTGAACAGCTCCTGGTAGGTCTGGAACCTGAAGGGCAACAACTCATAGCGGAGCTGCGGGTAAGACCCTTGCGGAACAGCTCTTGCTTGTCAGCATCATTGGTCACGTCCCTTGGGGCGTAACGAGAGAGATGGTTGAACTCACGACCATAAGTGCGGAGGTCCATACGTCCCTGTTGCAAGTCCAGGAACTCCCTCCTCTTCAAATCCATGATCGGCTGGGGAATGTACTCCGCACGGAAGGCAGTGCGGAAATCAGCCCAAGTGAAGACATGGTTGGCTGGAAACAAGCCACATGGCTTTCCCACCAACAGCCAGCACACCAACCAAGAGGTAGGTGGCAAAGTTGACTTGCTCAGCCACTGGGACATGAAGCGCGGAGAACTTGCGCTCCAAGCGCGAAGCCAATCATCAGCTTCCAGTGGCTCCTTAGCATCAGCAAAGTGGGTGGCTGGGAACGCAGGAACTCAGTGAGAGTGTTGCACTCGTTCCTCCGTGCATTCTGCTGCACCAACTGCTCAAGCAACGCTCATTGCGCCCACGGTTCTCCTCAATGGCCATCAAGACCTGAGCCATCGAGGGTGGTGGCGGCAGATCATCCTCATCATTGTGTGGTTACCGCGGCCTCCACGGCCTCCGCGGCCTCCTCGAGCCATTCTGGAGATTTGACAATGACACAGTTAGTATCTTTCTCCGAATGGTCGAACAATAGCATTAGCGTCTACTCAAGTACACAGACTAGGAACAATGAATCAACAAGATAGAACTTGGGTCAAAGATCAGCATCATGTGCTACTAGCGAGAGTTAAGAAATCACAACTTAACACACTCTAGTTGGCACAATCCGGGACCTTATGTTCAAGTCCTTGGGTTAAAACCCACAAATTGAGGCTAATCACTTGTTCCTTCGTTGGGTAACAGGTTCAAACATCTGAGTTGATTTGGGATGCAACGCAGCGGGAGCAACTGGACACATAACACTAAAGGTCGAACCCACCCACGATCCTAAATTTTGAAGTAACAGATGAGAAGTAAAACTTTAACTCAAATCGAGGTAAGATTGCTCCGAGATTAGAGGGTAACCAGATAAGGAGTAAAAAGAATCCTAAGATGGTTTTCACAACTCATTTTTAGGTTAAAATATTTTCACAAACACTAGACTCAACGTCGACCAGTAGAAGGGTTTCCTACAGGCAGTACTGCTCTGATACCAACTTGTGGCGCCCGACCCGACTGCTATACAGTGATGCTGTGTGTCACCGGTTAAGCGATACAACCGGAGGTTACGGGTTTACCAATCCCCGGCCAAAACCTTTGGCAGGCGTTGCTCGGAATGGATCATCGGCAACGCAACACCCCGATTGATGCCTTAACACAGGCACAACCCTCAATGTATAATAGAGAGATCAAGACTTGTGGAACAACTGGCACATCACAGACTCTACGACACAAAGCATTATAGTTCAACTCTTATAATAGAGAAAGATAGCAAATACAACCAGAGGTCACAGACCCAACATTACAACAAGCGGAAGCAAATTAGGTTGTTCTAAACAACAAGAACCAAATTATGGCCTAAGAGGCCTACAATAAACATCCAGCGCCAGCTGTTCCGGGATGTCCCAAGCTGCCACCTGGGAACCCCAGACTACTCGTCGACGTCCACAAAGAACCCACCTTCGAGGTCGGTGAAGTCCTCCTCTGAAACAAAACAAACGACGTTGAGTTCGACGAACTCGCAAGATTATATATAGAGCTTTAGCTCGATGAGGCTTTCAAGGTTTTATGGCTGTTTTGCATAAAGCTGATTTTATTTATGAAAACATAACTCAATGGCATCGACTATTCAAGTATTTTCAAAAGGGGTAAGAAGTGACTCTTTTCTTGATCACTTTCTCATCACCAACCATCATCAACCACTGTACCTGTTTATCAAAGGCACCTCCCCGAATCACCCTCGAGGAAGTCAACCTTGCATTCTTGAGTGGTACCTCTAGTACCCAGTTTTTAATCATTCCGTTCATGTTATTCTATGGTCTTATCGTCCTTTCCCAAGTTGTCCGTAACCGTGGACACGGCTTTTCGAAAAGATTTAACCCTGCAGGGGTGCACTGTGTTTACCTTCGGTACCGCCCGGCCCGAGGAAAGTCGGCTGAGTGGGAACGGTTACGACCTTTACCTTGTTGAGGACTAACCCAGGATCATCAGTGAGGACGGGACAGGTTCAGTGCCTCCAACACCCTGCCCCGTGGCCACTCATTTTCCTAACACCACATCCTCATCTCTGTCTTGCCACCATCTCAACGCACGCGCAAATGGAAGCTCAAACTAGAGGACCCTGGCTAGCCCCGCTCAAGTTAGTCGGTCGACGAGGGATCCATATACCCCACCGAAAGGAAGCGCGCTCATTCTTGGTTCAAGAGGTAAAGAACTCGCACCTAGGCGGCGAGAGTGAGACAAAACACCACCATACCAAGTGGCCTCTCATCCCCACCTTTAAGCATTATATTACCTGTCACCACAAATTCTCCACCATCATCCGGACATTTCAACACCTGTTTCCAACATGAAATATAAAGAACACCTTTTTCGGACGTCCCGATAAAAAGTTATTAATTTTATAATTTCCTCTTTTTAAATATTTGCTTTTAATTATTTTATTTCCAACGATAATAATAATTACTCGATCTCGAGGGAAATAGATGGAACACGAAGGAATCATCGAGTTCGATAACCCTCTAAGGCGCGAAGGAGTAGCCGGAACTAAGCGCAAAGGGGGAGAAATTGGAAAAATAAGCAGCGGGAAAAAACTGTGTAGCCGGTTTCCAGCCCGGCTGGGCCGGCTAGCAGGCCGGCCTAGCTCCAGAGCCCACCGGCTCTCAGCCCGGTCTGGGCTGGTTCCTGGTCCGGCTATGGGCCAGAGAGGGACGGCCCCCAGCCCGCTTAGCCGGTTCGTCGACCGGACAGAGCGAGGTACGGCGACGACGAGCGCGTCTACGGTGTCTCCGGCGAGCTGCACGGCTCGAGGGTCTAGGAGGAGAGGGGAAAGGGTGCCACGGCCTGGGAAGCTCACCCTGGTGGCGTGGATGCGCTCGGGGGGAACCAGAGGTGGACGGGACGGCGGCAGTTGCCCGGCGAACCTCGGCCGTGGTCGGAGAAGAGCACGAACGGCGGTGGCGATTCCGGTCGATTGGCGGGGTCCCGGCTCGATTCCAGCGGCGAGGTCGACGAGGAGGACACGGCGAAGCTGGGGGTGGTCTTGGTTTGGCTCGGGAGCTACTCAAGTGACGGCGACGAGCACGGCAGCCTCGGCGGCCATGGCGGCTCGTGGGGAGCAGAGGGGGAGAGGAGATGGAGCAGGGGCGAGTGGGGATGGGGAGCAGAGGGCCCCGGGGTGCGTGTCTTCCTGCGGTGAAGGCAGAGGGGGCCCTGGCGCAGCGCGGGCGGAAGGAGCTCGGCGAGCTGGTGCGGCGCGAGCGGGAGCTCGGTCGCTACAGCGAGGAGATGAAGATTTTGCAATTTAGCCCCTGGAAGTTCTAATTCCTCACAGACAGGTCCTTTTCAGCACTGGTGGCACTGTTTTCGAATTAGTTGGGGCAGTTAAACACATTTCCAAAAATTATGCAAATTTTTGGGGAGTCTCTTTATATTAATATGAAGTTCCCCTAATTTTTCCAGATTATTTGGAAATCATTTGGTAGGAAAATAAAATAGGAATTTCTCACAGGCAATTTTGAGTTGCTCTCCTTTTATTTTATTTTACAATTCAAAATAGTTTGTCAAAATTATCTTTGGAACTTTTGGAACTTCCTTGACAAATATGAGATGTCAAAGTATTTGTTGTAGCAAGTTTGGCATGTTACTTTGCTATGTGGCCAAACCAACTATTGTGTTGTTTAGCAATTTCAAATGGATGCAATGATGCATGTATGGAATGAAAAAGTGAAAAATTAATCCATAATTTGCATTACCAAAAGTGGGCTGTTACAGGTTAGTTCACAAAGCTATATGGACAATTTCTTACCATACCATTGGATCACATGATTTCACATGGTATATCATTTATCTTTGTGTGTTGATCAACTTGAATCCACTCTTTGCACTTAGTCTTGATCAACCTTGTATCTTTTCTTCTTCTTGATCATATCAAATATGTCCATTATAATCAATGATCTTGATGGCATACAATCTTGAATCCAACACATGGAGTTCAAGCGATGCCTATGGACAAACCTATAAGAAAATCTCAATACAAACATTAGTCCATAAGGATTGTCATTAACCAAAACCACGCATGGGGACACCATGCACTTTCAACAAGTTGCAACTTATTTTCCGGAAGCTTATCTCGATATAAGTCCGATGTTAAGCGTGCTTGGCCTGGAACAATATTGGAATGGGTGACCAACAGGAAAGTCCTTCCTGGGTGCGCACGAGTGCGAACAAAGTGCGCAAAAAAGACTAGTGTTGATATGTGGGGCCAGTCTAGAGAGCTATCAGGGGTGAAAGCGCCGGCCCGGGGTGGGCCGGGGTGTTACATTTGGTAGCAGAGCCGACCCTCGCGGTAACTCGGGCGTGCAGGGGTCAGGGGCGCGGACATGTGTGGGACATGTGCTGGCACTCGACACACAGACGGGTGCCAAGAGAGGAACTTCCTGGGATGGGGTTGACCGACAAGGGCGTAAGTCTTCTAAGGGGGTAAGGATGAGAGATCCTGACCTAGGCCTTACTAGGATTGATAGGATACTCATATCAACAACAAGTTGCAATTTATTTTTCGGAAGATCATCTCGATAGAAATCCGATGGTAAGCATGTGTGGCCGGGAAGTCCTTCCCGGGTACTCACGAGTAAGGACAAACTGTGCAGAAAAAATCAGTGTTGATCTGTGGGGCCAGTCTAGAGATTCTAGAGACTTGTGAGGCGTTGCAACCACCCGGTGTGGGCCAGGGTGTTACATATATGTTGTCCTTCTTCCTTTTACCAGAAAATGTTTTGCAAAGACTGGAATTTTATCCTTCCAGCCTTCCAGGTTCTCTTGGTAAAGTGACCAGCAAAATAAGAAGTACACTAAAAAAAGGAGTAGCCTATATTGTCCAAAGGACTAGGGTGGATTGGAACTAGGGCAAAATAAGACTACAAACACTGATTTACTTAGTAAATAGTTGTTTCAAGACCAATGAAACAAGGGGACTCCCACTTCTGAGCCAGCTCAATGAAAGTGAAGCCATCCTTATTTAGATTTGGGACCTTCACAGTTAGAGGTGGCTCACAAGTATGATTCTGGGAAAATATCTGGTTAGGAAATGCTTCGTTGAGTTCTCAATATCCAGGGTTCTCACATTGTTAGACATATTTTGTCATGATTAAGGAGATTTTACAGTCTTACCTCCACATACCTGGTTTAGGCGTGCCTTTATCGTTAATAGTTTAATAACCTGGAATGATTTGCTTAGCGCGTCAGGTAGAGGTGTTCGTGACGCCTAGCCATGACTTGTTCAGATGGAATTTGCATGACAATGACATTTTTTGGTAAAAAATCGATACTAGGCATTAGTCTGGGTAGACGCACCAATTAATAATACAAAAATTAGGAAATTAAAGGTCCCGTTAACAATTAGTAGGTATGTTAGATGGGGTTTCATTTTAATAAAGAATAATCTGGTAAAGCGATTTTTTTTTCATGATAGTAATAAATAGTGTTGTGCTTTTTATCATGGTGAGACAATGATAAATGTGTTGTTCGAATGGAAGTTCGCTTGTGCAGCTTTGTCTACAAGTTTAAGGTTTGTTTTGGACTTTTTCCGAGGAAAAAGTCCAAAACAAACCTCGAACTTATAGATGAAAGACAAATCAAACCCTGAACTCCTAATCCCGGAAATTTGCACTCTTAGCTTGTCAATCCCGATCTATTTTGGACCCTACACATGTTTGACGCACCGGGAATAGTACAATCTCGGCCGGATGACGTGCTGCTCTCTCACTGACGACTCGGTCCCAGAAGTCATATTCGTCCTCTTCCCTATTATCTCTCAAAATCAAAATCCTGAAGAGATCTCCTTCTCCAATTCAATTCGGTGTTCAACAATCCAAATAACATATTAGATACACGCATACGCATGCCGTACTAGTTAACTAGCTAGACAATTCTGGCCTGCTTGCACGTATTGTAGCGGTAGAGATGAGCTCTGCATACCCACGGATAAGTCCAGCAGCAGTTGCCCATTGTGAGACGACCGCCGGAGGCACAGATTAAAGCAGCATCACATCCACGAGCAGTGCGGCATGGCGGACGCAGTCTGTGCGGTGCAGGCAACCATGAACTCGTCGGGCGCCTCTCCGGCGACAGGTCACGCGCGACTTCACACCAAGCAGTGCGCGGTGGCTGGAAGCAGGAAATCGCTAGCGCCGGGCTCCACTCCGAGGCCCAGACACTGGGAGGACGTCTGTGGCACCCCCTTTTGGCACAGCTTGTCAGAAGGGCGGTCGCCCCGTGCGCCAACCCAAGATATTTGGCCGCACGTTACGACAATGCAACATAGCGGAAATCATTACACAATCAGGCACAAAGTGCTACAAAGGGTTTACAAGGCCATCGAGGCATTACAAAATATCAAGCCAAGCATGTCCCAACTCAGAATTTTAACTGACAGCGGATGACATAAATGAGGCAACGGCTTGGAGCGGCTCCACTCCACAGGTATCTGGCTGGGCTGCTGATTCTAGCACGCTATTGCTCCATCTCCTCGCTAAGGTGGAAGATGAATCCACGCCAAAATCTGGCCACAAACACAAGGCCCGTGAGTACATTTGCATGCACTCAGCAAGAATCGCCACTCACTACAAACAATCCAACAATCATGCAACAAGATATACATTGGAAGTAAAATCCTACAACATGGCAAGGTGTACACTAGATTCATGACATAAAAGTAGCATGTCATTGACAACCGAACATGTCGTAAGCAAGCAACGGGGTATCACCAGTACAGAGTCCAAGCCAGGTGGGGTTGGATCGTGCACCGGCAATCATACAAAGGGCTTACCTGTGACGAGTAACCGGGTGTACCAGTTGGTACCAAGTAACATAACAATATTTATCATCCCTGCGAGGCCCACTGGCCTTATCTCTTTTCTCAACTCTCCTAGGCCTTCCGGCCTTATTTTTTCCACGTTGGGCATGCACGGTTAATGTTGGCTCAGGCCTAAGTCTAGGCTCCCAACGATCACCTGTCACCCCGAAACACGGTAACCATCCACAGCTCAAGTAACATTCCCTGCATCATCTTATTGTTCATTTAGTGAAATCAGGTTGTTCATCTTTCTTTCAACCAGAACTTATGTTTAACCTCCTGACTCGACAAAGACAATTGTGTGACCGACACTGAACGGTTGTTCCATAACCTTGGAACGAGGCTAGACATCCAGATTTGACACTCTAGAGAGGTTGCAGTTTCCACCCATACATGACCGTTCACGCTACCAAGACACTCCCTGTATAGCTACCGACATAACTCTATGTCTTATGACGAAGTGAATCCGGCACGTCCCAACCCATGAGCAACGCCTAGCTCCGGAACCTTCGCAAGACTAGCCCCGACCACAAAGGTAACCGACTAGTCTTGACAAAATGGCAGCATCAAAGGAGGCTCAATAGGATACGTAGGTCAAGGCCCGCCCATATGAGCGACAGTGGTAGTGCTTTCAATGTTCAGATTGGTGGCACTATGGACTGACCCTATCGAAGTTTGGAGGGGTGTTTCATTTAATCAAGTTTCATCATAACAAATCCAAACAACAGAGGATTAGTCCAACACAACAATCACAATATCAAAAATATTATATCATCAAACAACAAGATATTAGCAACACAATACTTCCAGAAATAGTAGTATCCATGTCCAAACTTAGCGGAATAAAAGAACGTCAACCGGAAGACTACGGCGGCGATTCCGCCGACCAGCGCCTTCTCGTTCGACAAGGAAAAGGAAACGTCAACCGGAAGACTATGGCGGCGAACCCGCCGACCAGCGCCTTCTCGTTCGACAAGAAAAAGAAACGTCAACCGGAAGACTACGGCGGCGAACCCGCCGACCAGCGCCTTCTCGTTTGACAAGGAAAAGAAACGTCAACCGGAAGACTACGGCGGCGAACCCGCCGACCAGCGCCATCGCAGATCAACTACAAAAGTTAGCACAGTTTGTTGGCGTCGATCGGGTGACTATGGCGACGATACCACCGACCAGCGCCACCATAGATCAATTACCAATTTTAGTTGGGCATGTAGTCTCAAAAAAAAAATGAGCCGAAAAGAACTCATAAGAAAGAAAGCATCCATTCCACTCAAGGATTAACCCGACGTGGTGTCAGCAATCTTGGCAAAAAGAACCAAATGAAAAGCGAATGTCCCAAGCGTCGCAGTCCAGGAAGGCATAGGCCAACCACGTTTGACGGAGGGAGAAGAAGCAAATAACTCTTTTGACAAATGCCCCCAACTCCGAGGATCATAAGACGACATTCGTTCGCTCCTCACCTCGGCGAAGGAGAAGAAGCAAACACTCATAGGAACACACGTTTTACAGTTGTTTAGTTAGAGGGTTCGACAAAGCCACGCAAGTGCGAGGCGCACAATTAATTCACACGTCATTCGAATGCATACATGGATGATGAATGAAACATGGCAGGAGCAATATTCGAAGTAACATATTGAACACAACAATAGCAGATCGACATAATATATACCGAACGCAGACAAATATAAACACTCGGCATGGCAATAAGCAAATAACAAACAACATTGCGGGACGGCTCATATCAAGGGGTTAGCTTGCCTCCGAAGATCGACACCGTTTGGCTTGGAGGTTCACGGACACGTCACGGGTTAGGGTCTCGGTTTGCCGGTGCCGCGGAATACACCTAAGCAGGCATACAAATGTACTGAGCATACAAGTATTTTACAAAAATGTAAAACTTACACTACTGGACAGAGCTTTTTAAACTAAGAATTTACAAATTTGAATCACTCCAAACGGAGTTACGGTTCAAAAGATATTGACGTGCGACGGTTAGCTATCTGCTGCTCACCAGAAAAAAACAGACCGCGCGGAAAAAAACTGCACGGGCTGCTCCGTCGCGCGACTGGGCCGCAGATGGGCCAGCCAGCCTGCTGCGCTGCTGGGCAGCGGCCGGCTTGGGCTTGGCTGGTCGCGTATCTCCGGAAATGCGTCTTCGGCGCTGGGAAAACGTAACACTCCGGTTACGCCTCCACTTGACCTGACAGTGGGGCCGGGCTAGCGCGGGCCCCGCCTGTCGGCGTCACACAAGACGCCACGCTGGCGGCCTCCTCTTCCCCGCGTTGAAGAAGCTCGGGTGAGCTCGACGCGGCACGGGTCAGCTCGGCCGCCGGCCGCCGAGATGCGGGGAGGGCTGCCCCGATGCGCCGCCTCCGGCGAGGACGGCCACGGACGAGGGGAAGCCCCGGGGACGCCGCCACGGGAGCGTGCTGGGCGAGCTCGCCGCCGGCGGTTCCTGGACGGAAACGACGCCTCGGGCCACCCCACTTAGATTGGTCTCGTCTGGGAGGGAGAGAAGACCTAGGGGAACTCCTCCACTGCTTTAATTGGAGAACGGCTCGGTCTGGAGCTCGTCGTCGTCAGCGGACCGACGGCGACGTCCATGGCCGGAACGGAGCAGGGCTCCGCCATTTCTTGACTAAAGGAGCAGAGGGGCTCCAGGAGGGGGGGAGAGGAAGGATAAGGCACGGCTGAAGGGCTCGGGTTGCTCTCTTATGGCCGGGGCGAGGAAGGGCACCGACGCACCGGGATGCACGTGTCTCACGTGTTGGTGCACCAAAATCCGGCCAAGAGGATAAGGGGAGGGGATAGGATCGAGTCCGTTCGAGCCAGGGGAGCAGTAGAGTCTAGCTACAGCTGGGGTTTGGTTGGGACAAGGGGAAAACAGTGGAGACCCGGTGCACAGGAACGCACAGTGCGCGCGCTGGCGTTCGGGGCGCGCCACGAGTGGCATCGACACGTTCCCGGTGACTCGGAGGTCCAAATGGAAAAGGGATTCTACCACTGGGTTCGTAACGACGAGAACAACACAACAAAACAAGAATCACTCAAGGATTCCAAACTTTGCAGAGTAAGATTTTCAGAAAACCAAAGGCACCGAAGGTGCTCGATGAAATGACCAGGGTTTTCCGCATCTCAGAAAAATCCCCAAAATTCACAGTAGGTTTGGAATGATGTAAATAGGATGTCTGTGGAGTTTGAGCTCAATTGGACATCTGGAGGTTGGTCAAATAATTTGGATGTCCAAAAATGCCCTAATGGCATGGGCATGCCTAGTGTGCTTCCTCAAATTATTTTGAGCTGATCTCCTGAATATGTGGTTATATAAGGAAGGTTGTCAATTTGGCAAGGTATCAATGCCAAATGATTTTTGTAGCTAGGGGTTGCTTTGGAAATTGCAAATATGCATGAAAAGAGCATTACAAAGGAAGTACCTCAAATATTGCTCAAATGAGGTTGGGACAGTGGAGTGAAATGTTCAGGAGGTGGAATCACGCATCTTCCCAAACTTGCATAATTTCTGGATGAGTGGAACGTGTCTAGATAATTTCTGGATCGAAAATGGCATATTAGAGAATATGAATAAACTTGGAAGTATTGCATGGGACTATGAAGTATTTTTCCATGGGAGTTATCTATATGTATGAGGGAACCATATGGTAGCTTGGTAGAATTTATCTCCAAGCTAAAATTGCGGTGGTGGTTTTAGTAGGATAGACCGAAGGGTTTTTGCAATCTCTAAATGGAACCAATGTTTGACAGATAAAACAAGGTCATGGAATTATGGTGGAGGTCGACAAAGATCGAGGATTACCGGGAATTTTTCTAAGAGAGCGAAACCAAAGTCACATCAAAGACCAACAGGTTCGAAGAAAACATTTTGAAACCCGAAAAAGTTTTCCAGGTGCGAGAAAACACCACTAAAATTAGGGACGAATTTTTGGGTGTTACAACGTCGCGCTTAGTCAAACTGCCGCATCGGCCACCGGAAGTGGCTTGTCCCCAGGCTGCGTGGTGCTCATGGGAGAGAGAGCGCGCGCTAGAGGTAGATGCTATGTGACCCCCGGTGGAGGAAACCAGTAGTGGAGCGGGTCTTTGGTTAGCGACGGAGGAAGCCAGGAGCAGATGTGTGGATTTGGGGACGGAGGTGCATCGATGTCCCTTGATTTGGTGTGGGATTAGCGGCAGAATTAATCTCCTGCTCTTCGGATTGCGCTTGCTATTTCTGGCCCAGTGCGTCTCGTCACTGTCCAACCTACTCGTGCAAGGGGATGGATATAACACGTGGGCCCTAACCATCAGTGAGGGTAGAACGTCATCCCGGCCGGGATTGGAGTATTCCCGGTGTGTCAAATATGTCAAATATGTCTAGGATCTAAAATAGATCGGGATTGACAAGTTCAGAGTGCCAATTTCCAGGATTAGAAGTTCAGGGTTTGATTTGTCTTTCATCTACAAGTTTAAGGTTTGTTTTGGACTTTTTCCGCCTACTTACTTCTTTTTGTCGCACGTTCAGAGTTGTGACGAACCTTAATACCTTATTTACATTTTCTTATTTTTTTTGGGTTGTGTGCATATTGCTATGCAGAGGCTAGATCCAAACCATGTCTGTACTATCTTGATGTGACTTGAGTTAGTAAAATCTTCCTTTGTAAAAATAATAATTAAATTCATTAAGCATTGAACTTTAGGTTGATGATGAGATCAACCCCATTCCTCTACACACCATGTGGCCTCAGGGATTGCTTCCTCGGATGACTTAACATATCACTTCCTTGGATTTCGCTGGACACAGCTTTTTCATTATCTGAATGATATATCTTGCCTCCACGGCCAGGTACACACAGTCCATAGATAATCAACAAACTTAAATTCACAACAACTTTTGATTCAAGCTGCACACATTGAAAAGGTACAGTTTCAGTTGAGTGAGATATTTAAGAATTCAAGCCACCGATAATTAAGAAAAATGAGTTTGTAAAAGCTTGGTTTCGTACATGTGCGAGACAATAAAAGGTAAGAAGGAAATCGAAGAAATCAAAAAAGAGTGCAGAACTATATATTTTCTGAAATAAAATCAATATCATTTAAAAACAAAGAAACATGAAGATCTTTTTTCTTAAAGAAGTCATAAAAGGTAAAAAAACCAGAAAGATCTATGAAAAATCAAGGATTTTGAAAAAAAAGGGAAAATTTAATGAAATAGAAAGACTAGGAAAATCAATCAAAAGATGATTCACTATAAACTAGGAATATTCGCTGAAAATCGTAGAATATGGTGAATATTCTTAAATTTTATTATTTGTTTATTTGTGAGATTTCGTAAATTCTCTGTTTTTGCACAGAGCACTTCTACTAACAACCAAACAGAGCATGGCAAAGGGAATCCATTGATACCAACAACAAGATTGTTCTGTGTCGGAGTCTAGGCAGTAGGTTCACACTTGGCAAGTTCAGCAACTTGGTTATTGGGTCCACCATGTAAATGCTTGGCTGACTTTCCGAGCATGTAGATCTAAGCATGACTGGCACCTGCAAACAATATAATCAATAACAGTAGTATTACTTATGAGTATAGATTCACATCGTCATCAATCGGAGTACTAGGATCAGAAATATGCATCTTTGAACAACAATATGTAAATTTGGAATCAAAAGTGTAGAGTTGTGAATCGCATCATATCCAATGAACCATAAGATATAAGCCTTGCACTACTCTTTGCTTACCCAATGGATGACCTGCTGCCGTACAAATCCCGAATGCATCCCAAACCTATTTTACCAACATATTGAGATGCACATTGAGGAATTTGGCACATACTACCTTCCACAGCCATATTTCTCAGCTCCCGCACGGTATGGTTCTCTAGCATTGTGGTATTTATATGCAAGTGTTGCTTATGCAATACACTAAATAATAAAATCTCATAATAAAAGATCATGTGTATAAGAAGATATATCACGTGCATAGTTATTTTTTGCTTCAGCTTTCTCCCCCACTTGCACTTAATGGGTGTCAATTACAAGTGACAGAGCTGGATACACAATACAATGCATACACCATTAATATATATATTCTCTCTTACTCTTGTTTGTATAATGTCCCAATGCACACAATTAATGGGTTTTTATATCCTAGGGTAGGGGAAGGGGTTCATAAGGAGCTGGACCGTGTCAGAGGCAGGTTGGTGGAAGGATGTTCCAAACCATTCAAATCACATGATGAAATTTCGAAATATTTTGAGGCCAAAGGATTTTAGAGATTTGGGTTTGATCAATACAAGATTTATGAAAATTTCTCCGATGGTTAAATGGATTTGGAAATTATTCAATGAACCCAATAGTTTAAGAGTAAGGTCATTACCAAGCTAGCTGATGGGGTCTATTTTCATGACATACAAGAACGGGTCTCAGTTTTGGAACCGTTTCCAGCAAGTGAAACAGTGGTTCAGAACGGGAGCTTCACATATTGTGGGAGATGGAAACACACTCAATTTTGGCATGATGTTTGGGTTTTAAAAATTCATTCGAAATTGCAATTCCCTGAGCTTTTTTGGGCTGCAACCTTTCCTGATAGCAGCATTGCAGATAATTATGATGTGGAGTCTCACTTTTGGGACATCAGGTTTAAAATATCTTTTTGGAGTCGGGGCGCGGCTATATGGGAGAATTTGTTACATTTGTTAGATCATGTCTTTCTTTCAGATCAACCTGACAAAGTGCGGTGGGAGTTTCCCAATGGAATCTATTCTTCCAGATCTATGTATACATGGTTAGCTTTTCAACGTGTGTTCGACGTGCAACTGCAGAAGATTTGAAAATTGAAAATGCTGCTTAAGATCAAGATCTTTTTGTGGCAAGTTCTTCAGGACAAATTACCTACTCGGTAGCACATCTTTGTTCGTAAAGGCCCTGCAGATGGTGCCTGTCCTATGTGTGGGGAACTTGAAATTGTGGATCAATCACCGTTTCACTGTTCTACAACTATTTTTATGTGGGCGGTGATCGAAGATGCTATGGGGTGGCCTTAATTCCCTCTTCTATTCAGGATTTCGGAAGCTAGGCTCGAGGTGGCAAGGTCAACTTGTTCCGGTTCTACTGGTGTGGGGTGGCGGCGGTTTGGTGGTTTTGTGGACGAACAGAAATCAACTTTTTTTTTGTGGCAGCGGTTTGGTGGTTAGACCGGACGACGACATTTGTGCATGTAGTGTTACCTTCCCGGAGTCGTCATTTTGGATAATCTTTTTCGTAATCTCGGTGTCGCCACCACTCGTGGTACTCTTGGTGTTGCAAGACTTTGCTTGTTTCGCCGGTGTCTTCGTATTCTTTTTTCTTCTGTTTTTGTTTTTTTGGCTGTGTGCATCCTTAATGACTAGACTTACTCTAAGCATTGTTCAAGAGGCTGGATGTATTTGGTATCATTTTGATATTAACATATTCCCTTTATCAAAAAAAATATACAAGTAAAGTGTTCCATGAAGTAATATTAGATTCGCTGACGGTTATTGAATCATGCATATTTTCTTCAACTGGCACAATGACTTGATCTGTGGGTCAGGGCCGTCACCCTGGCCGAAGTCCTCCCCCCGAGCCGTCAATTTCACCTCCAATCCCTAATACACTCAAATACTGCGGCGTGCTCTTCCTCGAGCTGGTGGCCGTGGTGGCGGCGCCAGTTCTGGATCTTGGGGTCCGGCATCCACTGCGGTGGATGGTGGCGCTTTTGCTTAACTTGTCTGGGAGTTTGCAGGTGGTTCGTTCTCCCTCGGTGGTCGCGGTGGGTGCGATGGAAGAAGGGAGGCGCTGTCGTCTCTGTCTCCGGCGTGAGACGGCGATGGCGGTCTGGCGGCAGCTCGAAGCCGATGTTCCTTCAACGTCAAGATTCTGGTGCTTGCGCCAGATGGATTCTGCGGCATTTCAACGCGGTTGGTCGAGCTGGCTGGCCTGGTGCGTGGCGAGCTCGCCTTCTTCGTCTCCGGTGGCCTGCTGCTGGCGATTGAAGATGGTGTGCTGTTCGGTGGATCCGCGCCTGCTGTGTGTGAGTTCGTTCTTCCTTCTGTTCGTGCGTGTGTGGTCGATCTCTTGTTGATCTTGTACACGAGCTCCCTGTCAAAAAAAAAAACTATTCCATCTCAGCCCACTAGTATGGTGAAGCATTTTCAGTTTAAACAAAAATGAGGAGGTTTGTGGGAGATATTTTGGGATTATCCCATCCAAAACTAGTTCGGCAAAAGTAACTGAGGATTTTTCATGATCTCAAGCTAGGTTATAATAATCACTAGAAGACACTTAAAATACACCAGAAATGAACAATGCCCGAGGGATCTTAACCCAAATAGTTGCAATCCTTGTGGATGCCATATTGTTTGCTCAACCACCAATTTTTTTTGTTTGGTACAAGAAATTCAGATTGTTTAATGAATGATTTTTCCATATTTTTCTGAATGACTGCTCATAGTCTATAAATAATGGAACTGATTCATCATGAAGCAAATCCGGTACCAATTCTTGTTGTGGACGTGCAAGAACACCAAACAGTGATGCATATCAGTGCGATACGAAGCCACTGGTCAAGAAGTTCAGTGGTGAATCTAAAGTGGTTATCCTGTCGATAGTTTGATTGTCTAACACAGGGATCCGGGTAGGGATTATTGGAATTCATGATGCCTCGCAATCCTATAAGTTAAAAATCGTATAGGTAGTTACAGACGTAATGCTAGAACACCAAGAAAATCATAGACGGAGTAATACACCGAGAAGGGTATTGCATGACATCCGAGCTTTCACATTTTGCATGCTCTTTTATATAAGCTGAGTTGTGTGTCCATAGATGCATGCAGTACAACACTACTATGCAATAATTCATCACATGGGAGGCTCCAACCTTGAATAAAAGTTTAGGTCATTGTTGCCATAGATGTCATGGGGACACTTGCTCTTATATATGTTGGTTTACCATGTGCGAAGAGAACTATGCTCATTTCAGTTTTGCACGCGGAGATAAAAGGAGCTGATGGGAGTAGCAGAAACCTGAGCGTTGCGTGCTGCTGCTAGGATTCTGGAAGAAAAGAAAATGAGTACTGTACTATCAACAACTTGAAATAATTATTGGAGTAGCTCGCCCTCTTGCCTCCGCTCGTCATCCCTCACCTCCTTTGTACTGGAAAATCCATAGCATCATGTTGTACGTACATGGAGATGCGAGAGGGTCTAGTACGTGTGACATGCGGCAAGGAACAAACACATGGTGGCGACTGAAGGGAATTTACGGGTACTGTGTAGAGAGAAGAAATGAGGTAGAACGTGGCTGATCTTGATCCTTTCTTAGGGTTCGAGATTATTATTGGCAATTTGAGACTGGACGGGAGGAGATTGACTGAATAAATTTGATAATGTTTGAACGGCATGACCCAAACGGCCAAACCTACATGAGTCATCAAGTGCTTTATATTTCCTCCACAGCTCCACTACATGGTGCTGCGCCACCTCTTATTGGATCACGCCCAAGTAGTTTTGAAACTAAAGATTTCTTCAGATCCTCCATCTAGTTTGGCCGCATGGTGGAGTACTGGAGTGCTACTCCTGTATCCCTTTGGATGCCGCATGCCCCTAGATTTTAGATTGGGATTTTTTTTGAGTTAACGACAGCCACTGTTGCATCTCGTGGATCATCACTAATATCGGCTATACCTATACCATCAAGACTAGTATCAGCACCCTCAAATGGGAATTCTTGCGTGTTTTGTTATTGCTTGCAGGAATAGTATACGTGATCAGGTTGGATGTGCTTCCTTAAACTCCTTTATCACCACTAACCTTCCAGAGTTGGCCTTATGCTCAAGGTGTCGTACGTTTGTAACCGGCTCATCAAAAAACTCGTATCAATCTCCATCAAACCCTTTAATGTACAAGTCACACTGTTCGGTTACGGTGAACCTGAAGTGAACATATCTTCTTGGGTTTGACATATAGGCCGGGGTGGAACTTGTGAAGTGAAAGGTATACTGTTTGGTCTGCTCCACGATAAAATGTTGCCATATCGGTTCAGTCAAGATCTGGATTTCTGAAAAATATGAATTGCAAATATTTAGTGCTTTCCTGTAAACATCTAAGGGACAATGTGATGAACGTTGCCCCAGAGTAGACACATGGTAAATGGGATAATAACTTGGCTACTTGAAGGTTCAGTTCTGAAGTCTTTTGTCAGGTGATGATGAATGTACATTGGCCGTTCTTTCTAGTACCAGTTAGCATAAGCCAATCCATGTGCAGCAATTTCACAAATAATTCTCTGAAAGAGAAATGAACAAATGATCCATATGTATTCATTTATATACAAAACCGTTTACAACAGAAATGAATATGTTTCCTATGGTAGTTTCCTTGATGCACTAGTGACATTTTCATGCCACCATCAGTTGTCCAGCAATATGATTTTACTTTTGAATATAGTATGCATTTCAGTTAGAGCATCATTTCTTGGAATTTTTGAAGTTGTGATTTTCTGAAACCTAAGCCCCAACAATTATGGTTCCACGATTTTCTCTATATGGTATGAATGACAACTTACAATGTGTCAGAGGAAGTACTAACAATAAAAATGAAGAAAAGAGGAGCTAGGTTTTGGATGCAAAACCTTCAGAGTGGCTAACAATTATTATAATTTGCCTGCCTTGACCTCAATTTTGGCTGATGGTATCTTCACACAAACCATGCCTCGCTCCCACTCAGATTTTCCAACCAGAATCAGCACAGAGGATGCAACACAATTACACAAGACTGTCTGCATTAATTTTTAAACACCCATTTCAAACGCTTGTCTTCGCCAAGGTCTACAGATTTGCCTCTCTTCTGCACAGAGGATGCAACACAAGATGCTTGTCCTTGAAGCTCCTCATCCAATGAAAAGACAATGTCTTTTGCTGCGCTGTTTTCTGCTCAGATTATGACACTTGTAGCGCTCTTGCTATGTCGCCTAACACTTCAATGAATCATAGTTCACTTTGCGCAATGATTCCTCTCAGTCTCACGTGCCTCTTGTTTTATTTATGCCTATTTGATTTAAAGGATTATCATAGGAAATTCGGAGAACTAGAATCTTTACAGCTTCTTCTATGTGATTGTTTCATTTGTAGTATTTAATCCCATAGGAATTTTTCATAAGGTTCTGCTGCACTAAATTTTAAGGGAAATTTTCTATCCAGTCAAACCTCTTAGAAAATCTTTTTTCTTCCCTGGTGCAATATAATAAAGGTTGGTACTAATTAATTCTGCAGGATTCGAATTGGCATGGCACTGCAATTCTGTTTTTTTCTATTCTAGCATTTTTGGAATCCCGTGAATAAAAAAGGCCATAGATTTGTGTTTTTTACTTTGTCGTATGCAAATGACTACCGCCCCAATTTTTTATGCTTTTTATGTTCCATGATCATCTAGTTTGCCTTTGCATCGCTCTTGAAACTCGTGTTTCTTCTTATATTTATGTGCTTTTATTTCTATGCTTCAATGGGACAATTACATGGAACGTTTAGGGAAGAAGTGTGGAAATTAAGAATTGAATTGCCATGAAGCAGCATCAGACTGCGCATTGACCCATCATCGGCAGCCCACATGGGGCCTTTTCTCCCATATGAACAAGCTAATTCAGAAATTTTGTTAGTTCATTAGGCTGGTCTACTTGGCATTGACGCAATTATGTTTTTTACAAAAAAAAAAATCTTTCATATCTTATCCATGCTATATGTGTGTATATTAGTTGGATGTGATTCTAGTATTTGCTGCAGCGGCCGGAACACGAGGTGAAAATTATGACAAGCAACAGTAGCATATATATAAAGTTATCAGGGGATTTTGTCCAAGCATGGATGACGGCTTAGCAATAATATTAGAAACACATGCGTTCTCTAGGTGTTTGTAGCTTGTTAATTTGATTTTTAATTTTTTACTTCTTCGAGACTTATTTACAAAACAACAACAACAACAAAGCCTTTCATTCCCAAACAAGTTGGGGTAGGCTAGAGGTGAAACCCACAAGATCTCGAAACTAACTCATGGTTCTGGCACATGAATAGCTAGCTTCCACGCACCCCTATCCATGGCTAGTTCTTTGGTGATATTCCAATCCTTCAAATCTCTCTTAACAGACTCCTCCCATGTCAAGTTCGGTCTACCACGACCCCTCTTAACATTCTCATCACGCTTTATTCGTCCGCTATGCACTGGCGCTTCCAGAGGCCTGCGTTTTATATGCCCAAACCATCTTAGACGATGTTGGACAAGCTTCTCTTCAATCGGAGCTACCCAACTCTCTCCCGTATATCATCATTCCAGACCCGGTCCTTTCTTGTGTGGCCACATATCCATCTCAACATGCGCATCTCTGCTACACCTAACTGTTGGATATGTCTCCTCTTGGTTAGCCAACATTCTGCGCCATACAACATCGCAGGTCGAATCGCCGTCCTATAGAACCTGCCTTTTAGCTTTTGTGGCACTCTCCTGTCACAGAGGACGCCAGAAGCTTGACGCCACTTCATCCAGCCAGCTTTGATTCGATGACTCGCATCTTCATCGATATCACTATCCTTCTGGTGTATCGACCCCAAATATCGGAAAGTGTCTTTCGCAGGTACCACCTGTCCATCAAGGCTAACCTTCGGTTGTAAAGGAAAAAGGAGTTGTTCTCTTCCATTATCTAAAAAATTGTGGTCTTAAACGCTAATTTTTCCCTATTGTCAGGAGGGAAGTGTCCCTTTCTTCTTATTCTTCTAAAATATTACTTAGTGTGTGCTGGACTCATAGCCCCACGATTCCATCCACAGTGTACACGTGGGTCGATGCATTAACTTGGATTTTAGTGTGATCCAGGGATTTATTTGGGGTCTCCATTATTTCAACATGTGATTAGAGGATGTATTCTAATAGATGTGTGCGTGTGTGTATGTCTATTCCTTGTAATAAAAAATAGGTCTTCTAGATAAAACGGATATCAATTTTATTTTTAAGAAAAAAAGGAGAAATCTATACTTCTTATAAGGCAAAACCCCACTAACTTGCATTAATTATTTTCTATCTCAACATGCAAGTTATCCACATCATCCATTCTCTTAGCCAATCAATTGTCCATGTCATCTCCACTAATACTTATTAATCG
Organism: Poa pratensis; assembly: GCA_947311845.1. Taxonomy (NCBI): domain Eukaryota; kingdom Viridiplantae; phylum Streptophyta; class Magnoliopsida; order Poales; family Poaceae; genus Poa; species Poa pratensis. The sequence goes on from CAMZMU010000020.1 coordinate 72,654,947, forward strand.
CACATCATCTATTCCTTAAGCCACATCATCCACTATTTGAGCCATTATTTATCCGTGTCATCCCACATGTATTAATGATTTTCTATCCATCCATGAAAACTATTCGCATTATAAATTCTTTTATCCATAAAATTACTTCATCAATTTTAGTTGTCAAATATACAAATATTCTACATTGATTAAATCTAGATTCTCAATTATTGTGCCCAATCGAATACTGTATATATTCCCGAGAAATTTTCCCGTTTATGTGTCATATGGTTTTCGTTTATATTAGAATTTTATAAGAAGTTCCCGCTGCAACGCGCGGGGTATCTTTCTAGTACTTCTCAAAAAGACATGACAAGTGAAAATGATTTTTTTTTAAGATGGCAATGAGTAAGCAAGAGCACCGTACAATTTTTATGTATGATGGAGTAAACCTTGAATTAGATTAGTATATTTGTTGTAAGCATTAAACTAGAATTGTTGGGCTCAGATTTTAGAAAACATTGACTTTCAGAATTTTTTGAGGTTGTGGTTTTGTGAAACCCGAGCCCAAACTATTTTGGTTCCATGATAAATAATTTCTATGTGATTTGAATGACAGAACTTACAATGCCACAAATGGAGAACTAAACAACAGAAGACGAAACAAATGAAGAAAGAGAGAGCCGGTTTGGAAGTAAAACCTTCAGTTCGTGAATAATTACTGTATTTCTGCTGTCTTGACCTCAATTTGTTCTCTGGTTGATAGTATCTTCACCTGAACCATGCCACGCTCCCACTCAGATTTTCCCACCAAAATCAGCCTACTAGCATTTATCCTCTCTGCATGTTTAAACACCCATTTCAGACGCTTGTCTTGTACAAGGTCTACGGATCTGCCTTTCCTCCGCAAAGAAGATGCAACACAAGATGCTGGTCCTTGAAGCTCATCGTCCAATGGGAAGACAATGTCATCAACATGATGCGACAGATCAGGCAAAAGACCCTTTTCTTTCAGCAGTTCCACGATAACAGCATCTCCAAACCCGAATCCGCAGGCTGGTAGATCGTCACTTCCAAACGTTGAAAGCAGCCGATCATACCTCCCCCCACCACAGATTGCTCTCAGTTCCCCCTGTCTGTCGAAAGCCTCAAAAACAGTCCCCGTGTAGTATGCAAGGCCACGAACAACAGATGCATCGAAACAGACCCAATCAGCAAAACCATACTGTTCAGCAAAAGAGAAGAGCTTCTTCAAGTCAGCGACAGCTTCAGCACCAGAGCCTAGCACCTCTTCAAGCTTGGAGAGTGACTTGAGAGAAAGCACTTGGATGATACCTTGTACAGCTTCAGATGACAGCCCAGTTGAGATCAGTTCTTTCTCAATCTCCTCTCTACTCAGTTTTCCCAATTTGTCAACAATGACACAGACTTGAGTAAACATGTGCCCTGGTACAGAGTACATGTGCAGCACGGCCTGAAGAACCTTCCGGCTGGACAGTCTGATCCCCACATCAGAAGATGCAACTCCCAGACGCCCGAACAGGAGAACAATGGCCTGAAGAAGTTCAGCTTCAGCTCGAACACCAGGCATACCAAATACATCCATGTTCCACTGGTAATGCTCACGGCGTCTCCCTCTGGTCATACGCTCGTAGCGCCAGCATTGTCCGATGGTGAACCATTTGAGCGGGAGCGAGATCGACTTCCCTTGCTTGATGACGAGGCGCGCGAGGGACGGGGTGATCTCGGGCCGGAGAGCGACGCGGCGGCCGCCTTTGTCCTCGAAGCTGTAGAGCTGCTGCGTGATCTCCTCCCCGGCCTTGCGGACGAAGAGCGCCTCGGACTCGAGCACGGGGAAGTCCACCTCCTCGAACGCCATCAGCCGGGACACCTCCCTGAAGTTGCCGAAGAGCCAGCTGCGGAGCCGCATCTCCTCCGGGGGAAAGTCCCTGGTGCCGCGCGGCGGGTTCAGCTCCACCACCCCCACGTCCGAGGAGCCATGGCCGCCGAGCGTCGAGGAAGAGCAGGCGCGGAGGAGGAGGCGGCGGGCGGGAAGGCGGAAGAGGTGGCGCAGCGACGCCGTCGCCGTCGCCGCCGACGACATTGTCTCGCCACACGACGGGCAGATTAATGGCAATTTTATTTAGAGCCCTAGTGTAGAGAGGTTCGTCTTGCTCCGGCCCACCGTTTCCAAATGCGGCCCATGACGAGCCCACCGTTCCTCTCCCCATCCCCTTCCCGTCTCCTCCGCCGCCTCTTCTCCCGCGCCCCTCGCCGCCGGAACCCTACCACCCCGCCGCCCCTCGCTCCACACCTCGGCCGCCGCCGCCTCTCCCTTCTATCCCCAGCCTCGATGTCTCCCTCCAGTACAAGGACCCCCGACGCCGTCGTTGCCGACGTCGACGCCCTCGCTCGCAAGGTCGCCGCCATCCGCGCCGCCGGCGCAGCTAAGCTGCAGCCTGCAGGTACGCTTCCTCGCCAGTATCACCGCCTCTGTTGTATATGGATATGGCTTCGGATTCTAATTAGGTTCTTCCATTGCGCAGATCATTGCTGACTTCGACGGCACGCTCACTCGGTACTGGTACGACGGCTCCCGCGGCCAGAGTACGCTCCTCATTTCTGCTGATTTCTCTTCGGACTTGGGAGCTTAGGATTCGGAGTTCCAACTGTCCTGACGGCATGTCTGTCTGGTCGTAGGTAGCCATGGGCTGCTGAGGCAGGGGAACCAAGAATTCGATGACAAGAGGGAGGCGCTGTTTGAGCACTACCACCCCATCGAGATCAACCCCGACATCCCGCTTCCGGAGAAGGCCAAGCTCATGGAAGAATGGTGAGCACCAGTAGAGAACCTTTTACATGAGATTGTGGAGCACCAGTAGAGAACCTTTTACATGAGGTTGTGTTCGGCACTTCGGCTGCTCCTGCACACTGCTTTCATTTAGCGTATGCTGGTTGGATATACCATCATGTTACAATGAACCAGTGAACATATCTTCTTGGATTTGGCCTATAACATGGGGTGGAGCATGTGAAGTGAACTCTGCTAGATGTTGATGTTGTGCTATTGGTTGAGTCATTTGTATAGATTTGCATCACTGGAACATTTGAACTTGAAAAGCTTAGTGTTTGTCTCTGGGTTGGCATCTAAGAGGTCATGTGGTCAAGGCTGCAAGTTCCAGAGTACATATATTTTAAATTGGGACAATATCATGGACACATGGTTGCTTAGTTCAGAAGTCTTTTTTTATCAAGTGATGGTGAATGTGCATTGGTCATTCTCTATAGCGTAGCTTCCTTTTGAGTTGTGACCCACATGGTTCATCAGGCATATTAGCTTATTATATCTGTGTTGCATACTAGTTTGAATTCCTAGTAGTTAGCAGAACCTAATTCATGTGCCATGAATTTCACAAATAATTCTCTACAAAAAAACACAAATAATTGATATGTATGTCTCTCTTTACATATACAAAACCGTTTCCAGTACAAATTAAAATGTTTCTTATGGTAGTTTTCTTGATGCTTTGTGATGTTTTCATGCCATTTATCAATTGCCGAGTATACCCCCGCTTTCACTTTGAATATAATATGCATCTCAGTTAGATATTCAGTGTAGTGTACCTTACCCTCTGATGTTGCTTGCTACAGGTGGGGGAAGACTCATAGTCTCCTTATTGAAGGGGGGCTCACACATGAAGCTATAAAGAAATCGGTGGCTGATGCTGCAATCGCTTTTCGAGATGGAGTAGTGGAGATGTTTGAGTTCTTGGAGGTTTTATTTTCTTTTCTCATGTTTGCTTAGTAGTCCAATTTTACTGACCAAGGCACACAAGCATCTGGGACATATGTAGTTACTTTTTCCCTGGTTATTTTGGTACAGGTTAAGCCCCAGTAGCTATATATTGTTGTGTCTCACCTTTTTATTTTTGTTCCTTTAGCTGTGATGGATTTAACAAATAGGAAGGCATTGGGATTGGGGTGACTATTTTGGATGTTTTTCGTAGAGTTTGTGGTTACTTGCATGATGTATCCACAAGCATACATGTGCTTATTGGGGAAAAAAGAGTCATAGTCTGTGTGCGTGCGTCCGCGCTCACGGAATTCATCTTCTTCTGATGTTTCGGCGAGTTTGACTTCACATTTAGAAGTAAGCTAGCCGTCGTGATCAAGCTATTCCAAGCATTTAAATAATCCAGACGGCATACTGGAAACATTCATATAAGCATAAGAGACCTCAAATTATGATTATATTATATATTTTCCCTTGGTCTGCTTCTTGTTTTTTCCCCTCTTCAGTTTATTTTATCAGATGAATTATCATATCCTATGCACTTCATTTAGGCACCGAAGGAATCTGTCTACTGAAAAAATTGTGTCCTGGAGTTCTCTTTCACATGTTTCAGTTGTTCGTTTCTTTCACATATGTTGGTAATGAATGATATTATTAGTAGATTGAATTGGCTTACCTATGATTACAACATTTTTGGGAGATAAAAAGCATTAGTTGCTCTTATGGTTATATTCTAGGAAAATGCAAAACCTATAAATTTCAAAATCCATTAAGACATAAGTGTCTGATAAAGCCTAATGCAATTTTCAGGCTAGAGATATTCCAGTGTTAGTATTTTCTGCTGGACTTGCAGACATAATTGAGGAGGTAAGTTCTAAGGAAGCATGGTACCAGACATTAAAATGAACTTCGTGGCATATTATGACACGCCTGTTCCCTTTTTAGGTCTTCCGGCAGAAACTCCACCGATCATTCAAGAACATCAAGATTGTGTCCAATAGGATGGTATTTAACGAAGAGGGTCGTCTTGTAGCATTTAGAGGTGATTTTTAATCCTCATGAAGTGTTGATGATTCACAAATTGTTTCTACCAAATGCTAATGTAGTATAAATGTTATTAATATCAACTCACAATAAAATTTTAGTTTTCATGCAGTAGCCCACTTAGCAAATTCTTTAATTTATGAAAAGTACGGGATATGCTGTTACTTGACTTGTAACTTGTGTATCTCTGTCAATGTGGATACTTTTATCCCTTTCCATTAACAATCTTTCCAGAGTGATGCTTTAACTGATGAAATTGCTTGTTGTATGCATTTAGCTTATTGGCTCATTATCTCATAGAAATTAAACAACATCTGATGCAGGGAAGACAATTCATGTTCTAAACAAAAATGAGCATTCCTTGGACATGGCAGCTCCAGTACACAACAGTCTGGCGGATCCGAATGGATCTACCGACGACTATTCATTGGTGAAAAAGAGGACCAACGTGCTGCTACTTGGAGATCACATTGGAGACCTCGGAATGTCTGATGGTTTAGACTACGAGAACAGGATTGCTGCTGGATTCCTGTAAGTAACTTTCCCATTAGCTTGCCTTTTGCTTGCTTGATTCCAAATTAGCCAGGGATTACAGTTTACCATAAATCATTTAGGTTTTCTACTCCATTCATGTATATACTCGATGGATTCAGTAATTTGGAGTATGTCATGCTTTCTTTGAAAATGTGGGCGCAACTCTCGCTGATACTGCAATTTTCTTATCTATTGCGATGAACCGAGAAAATTATGAACCGAAAAAATTACTAACAACCCAGTAGGTTATATTGTAGGCTCCTTAGGACGAGTTGTAAGATTAAGTAATCCTGACTTTTATCTGGCCATGACATAGTTCCCAAAATTTCAGCTGAACTTTTGCCCATTTGCCTTGTGACTGTTTTATCATCAACAACAACTAAGCCTTTTGTCCCAAGCAAGTTGGGGTAGGCTAGATATGAAACCCAAACATAAGAAGTGACTCTTTTATCATTGAAGCAGCTTATTTTGTTGATAGAAATGTGATTACATGTGTGAACTTCGTTTCTTCTTTGGAGAGTTTACATCCCTCAAGTCAAAAAAAAAAAAAAAATTACATCCCTCACACGCTCTGTTACTATATAAGTTTGAACTACGGAGAGTCTTGGATGTGAACTGATGTCTTTCTTTAAATTAAAGTTTCCTTTGCTGTTGTATTAAAGGTGAGCAGTCACAGGAAAGCTCATCTTTTGTTGTACTGGTATCCTTTAATCAATGCAAGTAAAAAAAAATATCGCATGAACTTTCATTTGACTAATTAACATTTAAATAAACCATTTAAACTAAAGAAACCTGATATTTTTCTTGTCGAGCTGCAACTAGAAAATATATAGTTCGGATGGAGCATTCTATTCCCATTTAACAGGTGTAAAAACGAGGAGACTCAGTTTCGTACAGAATTATGCACCAATTGACAAAGAGCCTCGTTTTGCAGGAATACCAACATCGAGAAATCTCTGAAAGACTACTCAGAGGCATTTGACACTGTGTATTTGGTGAGTATGGTTTAATACACAACAATTACTTCCGGTTATCATGGCTATACACCTCATCCAGTGCCCAGTTCTTACATCAAATCATTTTGATGATTCAAATGAATGCAGAATGACGCGCCAATGTGGGGAGTTGTGGAGCTTGTGTCTGATCTATGTCCTTGATCGAGTCATATTTAGCTGAACCTAGCAGCTGTCTGTCACTCAGCCTGAAATCTGGGGATTTTCACACCCAGAACTTGCTAACTTGCTAAGCGTTCCTTCCTGAGAAGCATTTGTACAGCTAGGCAGTAGTCCCGTGTCAAATGATTATGATGTACTACCTAGTTACCAGGCATTCCCTTTAAATTCGGAATGTCATTGATCTCTTATGTACTCTCGACTATGTATCAAAATGAGCCAGAAAGGAGCTCGTTTTCCTGCTAAGTATTTTGGATCATCAAATGACTCTGACCGGTTCTTGTGCCTATGTCAGACGACAAGAGGTCGTAGTCGTGAACTGAATATATTATTATTATGCCAGCTTAACCCCAGAAACATTGTGAAGGGGACATTCGAATAGAGACGTGAAAAACAAGGGGAAAATAACATTACATGTTCCTTGTTCAACGCATGGATTGTGGAAGCTGATTGTCCGCTCTACTCTGTATTACGCGTCCAGGCTGTTCCATCATTGACGGGCTGATGATGGTGTGACCAGGTGTGAACGGCTGTGGCGATTTTTCTAAGGCACTTTTTTATATTCAGATAAATATCAAAGGTTTTTCTAGTGGTGAAGTTATTAAAAAATCAGCATGTGACAAAAGGAGTCGCAGATTACAGTTCATACTGAGACGCTGATGTTTTCTTGGAAGTTACCCTGCAAACCTCTTAAATCAAAAGAGATCTGTCGAATAAAAAAAACCAGTAGTTCCAAAAGGTACACGTAAAAGAATCAACTGTTAATATTAACGCTGTCGCTGTCACATGCCGACCCAGAAAAGTTTGAAAGCATGCTTTTCATCCACATTTTGCAGCAGCTCATGTGTCGCATTCACTGAAAATGTACTCGATGCTGGTAACGACAGCTTGGCTCTGGTAATCTAATATGAATGCCTGGACTGGACGATGCTGCACCATCAAGAAGCTACAGATAACAGCACCAGCACTCTTGCCAGAACAGACCCGCTTATTTTCAGAGACAGCCAAGCAGCATCAAAGGAAGATTCAGAGTTCCAACAATCTCAGCTTTATGAAGTTGCACGCAGAAACAAGGCCAAAACATAATCAACATGAGGGCATTACTCATTGATTAGTAATACAAGGTTAATAGTACATGGTTACAAGATCAGTCGGTTAATACAAGATAGGTAGGAGCAGTCGCCTCTTTATACAAAAATGAAGGCACAAGGCTCCGACCCCTCGAGGGACACCTATACTAACTAGCCAGGTCATATTAGACATGAGATGAGCACAAACAAAAAGGAAACAAAATCTTCGAGTAGGTTTCCCCCACAGGGAAAAAGAAAGAAGCTCTTCATGTTTGTGTCAACCGGACTGTCGTCGGGTCTCCGCCAACTAGCGGCAACCTAAGCGACGCGAGCACAGGTGTTAGGGCGACTTCCATGGCTGGTGGTGGTGGATCAGGCCATGAGAACTCGAAGGGGGCTTCGATGGCGAGAGCTTGAGGGGGCGAGGCAGTCTCTTCCAGGGGTGATGCTTTGGTGTAGTGGAACTCGATCTGCAGGCGGTGGTGGAGCGGTGTCGATGCCATCAGCCCTCTCTTGATGTCCCCCTGTAGCTCCCTGATTGGTATGGCCGCCAAGAAACTCTTGATGTATTCTTTGCATGATTCCTTGCCCTTCGACACGAGTATGGTCTCTTCCATGCCGTCTTCACTGCCCTGAGAGGAGCTCCCTGAAGAATCCTTCAAAGGTCCACTGGAGTCAGGGCTAGATGTTTCTTTTTCATCAGATACCTTGTGAATCGTGGTGGTGTCGTCAAACTTCAAAATGTAGGCCTGGCTGCATCCTTCATATAACCTTTCTCCAAGGGTGTCGATGATGTAATATGCATCACGCTCAACCTTGAGGAGAAAAAAATGGTCATTCCAGCTCACTATATATAGGTTAGGGCTTTCACTAGATGAGGACTCTGCTGCCCGGCTGATCTCATCCCAGATGTTATCAAAGGACATTGCACCATTGAGGAAGTCAAATCCTCTCATGTCATCGGCGCCTTCGGGTAGGAAGAATCCAATGAATGACTTGCTGGGGGAGACTGTGAGTGGGCGGATCTTGGCATGAAGGACGGTGTCAAGATCAAAGTGCTTGTCGGGGAAAAGCTCTCGATATGTCTTGTTCTCGCAAAGGTTTCTCCACTCCAGTGATCCTTCACGGATTAGGTTATCAAACTGCGACTGGATAGGCATCACATCATGGTTAGCTTGGAACCAGTCTGCAATAACAGCCACAAGTGCCGTGCAAGCACTCGCCCCAGCAGCTCGCTCACTTCTCTGATCGATTGATGCAAAGAACACCTTGGAAGAAAGCCTCATATGACCATCACGGCTAAGTACCTCCTTTGATTCCCAATTCCCCACAACAAAAAAGTCATCGCCAAATTCTGATGTCATACCACCATCTTCACTTCTTGGTCCCTGCAGTAGAAAGATGCATTGCTCAGAACAAAAAACGTGGAAAATTGGACATTAAGAAATAGTTCTTGAAAACAAGCCATTCTTAGGGAGAAATACTTGAATTGCCTCTTGGCCAGGAACATGACACTGATTTTTTTTAACAATGCAATGAAAAGAAAAGGAAAATGTACCTCTGATCCACTGGAAGAGGTTAGCAGCCGACGATCATAGTCAATATCATCACCTCCCTCTTCTCCATTTGCTCTCTTTAACAGAGGTTCACCTTTAGCCTTCAATGTCCGTAAACTCAGTTTCCTCTTTCTCCAAGGAAGGATACTCCGTTTTGCAGCTGGCAACACAGTTTCGTCAGCAGTTGATGACTGCGGTTGTTCCACATGGTAACCGGCATCAGATTTTCGGTGACTATAATAGACCCAGTCCTCTTGATTACCATCAGTCTTTGCATGTGCATAAACTAGGCCACCAACATGGTTGACAGACTGCAGAGAACCATAACTGAATGACTTCCTGATTGCTGGATCTGCAACATCATCATCATGTGTTCCATCATCCAGATCTTCATCAATAGGCTCGGTACCATACGGATATTCAGCACCATCACTATGAGCATAGCAATTATCGTCACTACCTTCATCGCTCTGGAACGTCTTCTTGGACCTTCGAGTCGACACCATATCCTTGAGGATTTTCACCTTTCTCAGCCCTGCTTTAATGACTGAACCCTCATCTTTTCCTCCAGGTAGAGAATCACAAGATGATGGAGATAACGGAGTGGCCACAGCAGATCGTTGTGAAGCATCCGAGGTTTCTTGAAGAGCTCTCAGTTCCACCATACTCAGAGTAAGCTACAATGAAAAAGATGATTTCAAAGTCAGAACAGACGACAATTAAAACGATAGTTATCAGCTAGAACTTGTTATTCACATCACAAACTCACATGAAGCGATGGAGCAGACTCAGATGCACCACATGGCACAGACAGCGGGAGAATGATCTCAATGTCCTCTTCGGCTGCTGATGCATAATCAGCAAGGCTAAGGGAAGCAGTTCCCAGAATTGTTGGTTTAGTCTTTGGGCCTTTGTTCATATCCTGCAACGAGGAAAGAAAAACAAGGCAGGTCAGATTGTCTGCAGAAGTCGCTCAAGCCAACTGACCGGAAGAAACCACTCAAAACAAAAGCATGCCAAATTGCTAAGGCATGATTTACAATTGTTCAGGATATCCTTCTTTAGCTCTAGGTCTGTTGATTTGTTCAAAATATTACAAACTGAAAAAGAAAATCCTATCCGGCCAAAGTAGGAACGGGAGCACGGATTATTTACTTATGATCAAGAAATTCAACTCTATCACAAGGTTAAAAGTCCATTCTGAGGAGGGGTTATTTGAGTGTCGAAATTATTATACAGGTATGTTCACATGTAAAAGCAAGTAATATGAAACCGTAATGTCGTTACAGATAAAGATAGTGATTATCTTCACAGGGTGTAATGTTACTATCATATTGACAGGAATACAGTTGCATGCTATGGTTGATCCATTGCCATCCAGCAACTACACATGTCCAGTCAAGCAATTGGCAGGCATTAATTGCTCCACGGATGAGAGAATTCAACAGATCAAGAGAAAGAGATGGAGATTGATGCTCACAGTGAACACGGTGAAGGCGAGCTCCCACGGCTGGAACACGGCCGCCTCCGGTGAGACGCGGCCGCGAGCGTGACGACGCTCTCGAACTCCTCTTCCCACGCCACCGCGGCGCCACAATCGCAGGCGGCGGCGGCTGGGGCCAGTTCCTCCTCCTTGGTGCGGTTGCGCCGCACCACGCGGCGCAGCGAGCTGAGGCCGGACGCCCTCGGCCCCTTCCACCTGACCTCCGCCGCGACCCTTGGCAGCGCGGCGTTCCCCTCCTGCTCCACGGGCTCCACGGGCGGCGGCGGCAGCCCCTCCGCCCGGCGCACGACCAGGCGGACGCGGAACTTGCGCGCCGCCGGCGGCCTCGGCCACCGCATCATCTTCGTCACCATCTATCCAAGCCGCGGAGAAATCTCCCCAAGACCGGACAAATTACGCCTCGGCTCGGCCACCAAGACCCGACCGGAATCTTGGTAGAACAGTAACTCACACCCGTGTGGCCTCTGCTCCGAGACGACAAAACGATGTGAGCTGGAGGAAAACCGAGATGGATCCTAGGTCCGAGGGCGAGATCGCTCGTCGAGAACGCCTTGGATTCGGAGCGAAGAAAAGGCCGGATTTTTACGGGGATTTCGCTCGATTTGTTTTGACTCCGGGGAGAGAGGAGAGAGCAGATGGTTGGGAGTGGAGACACGAGGAGAGAGAGGGAGGCAGGTCTGGGGCATAAATAGGGGGAGAAAAACGTTGGGGAGGCCAGTGTGGTGGGGTCCACTTTTGTTTTTCTCTGCTTGTCGAGTGGGCCCTCTGCCGGCTTATTCTACGCTGTCATTTTTACCGGTAGCATGGTCTTCTTTTTGTTTATTTTGACTTATTGTGATGAAGTTTTGCTCAACTGTTACTTTACGGTGTTGTTAATTTTTTGTGAAACACAGTATACACTGTCTCTCATATACATGCGCATACACTCACCCCTATGAACGAGCACACGCGCACCCTAACCTATGAGCACCAACACCAGCGTCAAAACTAAGGTTTAAACTCTGGCGGGTTAGAGGTACAACCACTCTCCTAACCATCCAACCATAGGTTAGTTTTCCGGATGTGGTTTACGTTATGCATAATCACAAACAGTAAGAAGTTATATTCTTGACATAATGACATCAGATTTTTCACACAAACCCACATCAAAAACTAATTATTGATCTCCCTGCCAAAAACAATTATTGATCAAATTTGTATTGACGAATTAATAATCCCCTCCCCCATTTTTTAAAAGGCCTTTATATCAGGACAAAAAAGTATCATCAGGTTATCTTTAAAAGGTTTGACTTGCGCTTCGGTGATAGCGATTAGTTTTTTTTTTGGCGAGAGACCATCCTTCTCTTAATGGTGGACCCAGAAACTTCCGGAAGTCTAGGCAAACAAGGTTACGATGCTAAATTTTCGGACGAAATCGCTAAAGGAAACTATAAAATGCAAGTATGCGCCGTCGCCAAGCTCGGGCGACCGCCCGGGCTGAATGGATGTTAGGTCCTCCTTAACACCATCCATAGTGTCGCTCCAAATCAGTTAATATTTCTTCAAAACACTGGGGGCTACCCGCAAGTTAGTGGGACAACATATGAAATAGTTTCGCCATGAGATGTTGCCGAAACAAATCTGATATGATCATTTATAGCACACCATGTATCATCTCCACTGAGCCATGGCTTGTCCTAAAAGCCCCCAAACATGCGCCAAGGCACCATGAAGAGAAGATCGATGGGCTCATAATATGAGAAGACAATGCAATCCGGAAGTCGAGGTTTCGGTAGGGACCGACATTGCATACAGAAACAGAGGGAGTACCTAAGACCATAGCTGCGATACTTCTTTTTTGCACGAAAAGAAGATTACATCAAAGCAGCCATCTTAAGATAGGTCAGCAACAAAGAGAAAATTACAGATAAGGCCAGCTGAACCCCGAGTCCGCCGGCGAAACCAAACGAGTCGATGGCGTGCCGCACTGCAACTGCTCCTCTGACGACCTTGATTCGGAAGCAGATCCCAGCAGGCGGGAAGTCGTCGAAACACCGGCTCCGTAGAGCCTGCACCTTGGACCGCCGACGTCGTCGAGCTGCTTCGATTCATCCTCTCCATCTTCAACACCGACTGGCTCCAGATCCATCGCTCGCACCGATCTGGAAGGGGAACAAGGTACTCACCGCATCCGGAGACCG